>SNQJ01S0060292.1:0-40320 GCA_010110895.2 Picea sitchensis
CTAAATATTTTGGTGCTTTCCTTGTAAGAAGGTGAAGACTACTATGCACATAAACTAGTTTTTTTGCTCTGTTAGAGGTAACCCTATTCCTCTTAATAGAGTGGATAAAACTATATGTGGACCAGTTCCTTTCCGCAACTGAGAAATTAGCAACATGAGATAGTAAATGCATAGCCAAAGTGTGAATTTCTAGAGCTTTGTCCTCGTACATCCTCCACCATCCTCTTCCTACCCCGAGAAGCCTTGGGAATCCATCTTGATGGATTACATGTATGGTCTTCCATCCACCAAGCAAGGCAATGATTGTGTATTTATGGTCGTTGATCAGTTTTCAAAGATGGCTATCCTCAAAGCTTGCAAGAAGAACATCATAGCAATAGACACTGCCAAGCTCTTCTTCGAATGAGTGTGGGTCCATTTTGGGATACCACAGACCATCATCTCCTACCGGGACAATAGGTTCCTCAACACATTTTGGTTGAGTCTCTGGTCAATGTTGGACACCAAGCTCACTAAATCCACTGCTTTCCACCCCCAAACAGACGACCAAACATAGCTCATCAATCGTATGATTTTGCACATCCTGCACATCTACAACTCTAAGCACCCACGTACATGGGATGATAGTCTCCCCTATGTTCAACACAATTACAACAAAGCTCTCCATAGCTCCACTGGTCATAGCCCATTTCAAGTGGGGTCGTGATTCCAACCCTTGGGTCCCATTGATGCTGCACTACCTCTTGCAACCACATAAACAAACTCTTCCCATGTTTAGTCTGAGACTGACAAAGCCACCAGATTCATTGAGTGGATTCAACACATCCGCCAACAGGTCCATGAGATTTTGCAGAAAGCCAGTGCTAAGTACAAGCAATGCCATGATCAACACATGGTACCACACCAGTTTCAGGTTGGAGACAAGGTCTGGTTACAATTGCAGAAAGAGCATCTTACAGGGCCCCATTGGAAGCTCCGCCCACTTTGATATGGGCCTTACACTATGACTAAGGTTATGGGTAGCAATGCTTTTGAGCTCAACACTCCACCCATCCTTGGCTTGCACCCAATGTTCAATGTGGACCTCATTTGGCCATATTTTCCACCATTATTGGAAACCTCAAAGATCTCAGAACCACTGACACCAACACAACTCAACCTCGACTGCATGGAACATGCATCCACTGTTTAGATAGTGGACACACAGGTCAAGGGAACTCGCCAACAAGGGATCCAACTTTATTGAGTTGTCAAGGCAGGGTAGCTCCTCCACCAGTGAAAGTGGCTCACTCGGGGCCAAATTCAGCACAAGTTTCCTCACCTATTGGGGGAACTCGATGCAATGGATACCATTGCTTCCTAAGGGGGGAGGATTGATCCAGGTGGATATTGGTGGCCACCCACCTATTCCAACTAGCTCCTCTTGACAATTTTTAGTTCAACACGTTCTTCTGTACTTCTTTGTAATTGCGGGTTCTACACTTCCGGGGATGTCTGAAGCCCTACTCATCTTCTAGGTGGATACTGGTGGCCTCCCACCTAATTCAACTGGCTTATTTTATATGTTTTCATGTCAGCACATATTTTTGTACTTTTAGGGCCGTTTTGGGGCCCTAAGAATTGTTTTTTTGGCTCTCCACAGTCAAACGGTAGACATAGTCAAAGTTTGATGACATAATGCGTAGTTATCGAAAATACCTTCCCAACGGGCTATCACGCACCTAAAACGGAGGTCGTATGCAAAAGTTACAACCTCGTGAAGTTGAGGTACCAACTTACCCATAGGGGTCCACATAACTTTTGGCGTTTCATCTCCTAGGATTAGGTTTTTGGCATTCATGAATAATATTTAAAAGGCCTTTGGAGCCTCATTGTAATCATTCTGCTCAAACGGATGCGCGTAGCAGCCACATCTCTTCTCAAAGATAGCTACCACCATTCGAGCAAGTGTTTCATTTCTCCAGTTTTACAGTTTCATCCTATTTCATTTATTCAATAGAAGATATTGTTCACTGGATCTCTGTGTTGTTCTTCATATCTCCGTGTTTCTTGTTTTCATTTTGTTAATTAGTTTGTTCCGCTCCTAAATCCGGATCACCAACGCCAATAAAAATCCCTTATTTATTTGTTTATGTCCTTTTTTTCTTCTTCTTTTTATTAAAATTATGCTCGTTCTTCCCCAAATTAATATATAAGGGTCTTCATAGTACTGGGAAAAAGATTTTAAATATAGATTAAGTGATTTCCGGGAATCCCTATAATATAGGAATTCCCTATTTTCTAGGAAATCCCTATATTATAGAGAGGCCTAGTAATCAGGAGTTGGGGAATACATTTAGGTGGGAAAGAGAAAAATAATAATGGTAAACTATATACAACTTAGGTTTTTGTACAAAGTAAAAAAAAAATGAAAAGTGAAAATAAAAATGTAAAAATTAAATTAAAATTAGAAATTTGATTTGTTTTTCATTTCATTTGATTTATTTTATCTTTTTAATTTATTTTACAAAACATATGTACATTTTAATTAGGTTATTTTATCAAACATGTATAGTTAACAAAAATAATTAAAATTACAATAAAAATACATTTAAATAAAATACACAAAATATAAATATTTACAAAATAACACAATAAAATATAAATTAAAATTAAAATAAATTAGAATAAAAATAAAAATCAAACAACACAAAAATATATATATTTGTAAAAATTATTTACAAAATAAAAAATAAAATAAAATAAAACAATTACAAATTAGGAAAAATTAGAGTAATTTAGACAAGTTGAGGTTCCATGCTCCTAGGTTCAGCTGGGAGAACCTCCAAAGTAATGTTATCCTTCAGATCTGTTGGAAGAGGGATCTCAGTCGTTCATTAGAGTGGGGTCTTCATCGGAAGATGGCGATTAGAGGTTTGGAGAGCGAGAGTAAGGTTGGAAGGAGCGCCAACGACGAGGGATCGTCGACGATGTGGGATCATCGATGAAAAAGGAGGGTATGTGACATCATCATCGGAGGATGGGATCAAAGCGTCCAGGTGTTGCAGAACAATGAAGTTTTGACGACGATAAGGTATAGGGTGTCGTCGTCGAGGAAGTGGTGTAGGATGGATAGAGGAACCAATATAAATATCGACGACGATGAGGACAGGTGGTAGGTGCCACATCAGTGACACATCTGATGAAATACGAGAGAGGGGGATGCGTGGGTGCTACGTGGCAATGGGTGAAGAAAAGGGAGTGAAGACTTAGAGAGTTTGCGAAGCCATACTCAAATTTAAGTATGGTTACAACCATTGGAAAGCTATCAACTAGTAGAATCCAATTGTGAGGTTTAGTTGGAGAAAATAATAGAATAAAAGAGAGGGAAATCTCAATAAATAATGGGAATCTAAAAGGGGAAGAATATCAAAGGATTCCCCCACATGCATCTCAAGGCTGGAGCAATCATGAAGAAAGGATATCATGCTAACATGTTCCTGCAACCACATAAGGAGACGAAATCGGTTATGCAATTAAGCGGAAATTCGCCAATATATTAGAAACATCATATTTCCTTTCCTTTGAGCAAACTCATGAATAAGTCTAGATTTTGAAGAACATGAAGAGGAGAGGTTTATCGAAGGAAATCATCTATGATATGGATTAAATAACTATCATGATAGTTGCATGCATCTAGTATCCAACACATAGAAAGGATTATTGATCTTATGAATCAAGTTAAGAGTTATAAAATATATGAGAGTATAAATATGAAGATGTTAAGCACCATATGATAGCAAGCTTTGAATATGTCATCCAGGGAAATGATTAACAATCTACATCAAACTCATTCAAGACATGTACTAGATCATCAATCCTTACAACCATATAAAATCATTAAACACTAGGGAAACTGTATAATGTGGGAAGACAATGTGTCAACCACTCATACGAGTGTCATAGAAACATCATAGGTAAACTAAGAATCATGAAGATATTTGAAATCATAAGATCAAAATAGATAATAAACCTCCATCAAAACAATCACGAGTCAAGACCAAACCTCAACTCCCTCAAAGTAGGCAAAGAAATAACATCAAGCTCAAGCAGTAGAGGATTAGGCAATATTCTTAAATTTTAGTAGGGTGCCCCTTTCCTTTCGCTTGTAAAAGCAAAAGTAAAGGGGGGTTGTTGCGGCCACAACACTATGTTATGGCCCTTTTAATATATTATCTCCTAGTTTTGGTTAATTAATAAAATCAGATGACCAATTCTTTAGATTCCAACTCATTCCATATCATTCCAAGTTCATCAAGTTCTCCCTTGTCCATATTTTATTTATATTTTGATTTATCTGATTGAATTTGTGATGCATTTACACATGGATTTGAGTAATTATGCATTGAATATTGCAACATCATGATTTGGGTTCAAGTTCAGATGTGCAAGATATTTTACCAATCCAAAAATGTTGCAAGCTTTTATCAGGATCAAGATGTTGTAGACAGATGGTAGATAAAAATGGAGAGCCACTTTATCCCTCTAATTGTAACATGCCATCTTCTAATAACCATCTTGGGCCAATGGTAATTCACCATGAACTGGATCACTTTTATGACATGCCAGTAGTATGTGGCTATTTAAAATGTAAAGGGATAAATTTGAACCCTCTATGTGTCACATTGTCCCGTTATATTAATGATTGATTACCCAAGGTTGATAGCCTAACACCTCCCACTCAATAGTTAAGAATCCATTAGGTGATATAGAAAATACACGTAGCATTCCATTTGCTATTTTTTGAAATGATGCCAGCCAAATCAACTATATTTTGTCCTAAATTGAGCAACCTGTCTCATTCTATTGAGTGAACCAAAGTATGATATCATACAACCCAAAATGTCTCTACTAGGAGATCTAAAAATTTGTACGAGTTGAGAGAAAAAAATGTCCAAATACACACAAAGGTTTGTTCAATTGTTGTAGGGTAGCAATGACTACTCTCTTCTTGTCTATATGCAAAGTAAATACCAATCTGTTACAATTGTGATTTGTATAGTGCTTGACTGTCTTCCCTGCCTATACCCAATGTTGGGACTGAATTCTCCGTTTGTGGTAATAATTACATGACTGCCAAGTCTAAAATAAATGTTGCAAATCTTGGGTTGTTTTTCCTTTCACATATATCCATTCCTCTCAAATAATTAGTATCACTTATGTCATTTTTTGTCCTCTTTATAGTTGGACTAATTACTTGACTATTGTTAAATACAAACATAACATTTCCAAGTATAGTATGTGCGTGAACAATTATGCTTATGTAATTTTTAATAGGAAGAACTTGTTATATATTGATGGTCATCCATGCACTCATGGGAACATTTCAGGGTTCATAAATAGCTGCATGTGCTCATTGTTTAGTGAAAATATTTCATTTAAGGAACACTCCAATGAAAAAGAGTTGTTTATGAAAAGGAAGGTATCCATATTTGTTGTTGTGCTTGTGATATGTAGTTTGTCTCTTGGTGACGATCTGTTAATAAACTATAACTTTCATAGTCCACACCCCACTCATCAAAGGAAACTTGCATTGGGACTACCTTTAGACATCCCCTCGAGGCATAACAAAAGGTCACTAAGTAATTCTATTTTTGGATTTTCAGTAGAATTACTGCAAATGTATTTCTTAATTCAACATTTGTTTTATAAAGTGGTTGGTTGCATGTGTACTATTGGAAAAAATAAATCCCTGCTTCTAATAAATGTTTGGTATAATTTTTCGACATACTAAATGCATTATGTTTACTAATATAATTGGTTTAATGTTCAATATTTTTGGAATTAGGGTTCTAATGATGAGCGACCTATCTACCACCTACCATTGCACCCCATTACAATGTCAAATTGAGAGAAGGATATTAATGAGCACAACTTAGAGAGGAAGCATACAAAGCATGGTTGAATCAACCACCTTTTCAATTCCCATTATGTCCTAAGTCACCAATTTAGAACATCTACAATAACACTGGTTATTCACATGTTGGGGGAAAATATTATGATATAGAGGTGGGTAAAAATGATTTCTTACAAGATACCCATACCATGGAGGGAATGTTGTTACATGCATTCCAACAAGTGAACTAGTGATCCGAAATCAATCTAAACAAGTGAATGGTTGTAAGAATCAATATCTACAATGTAATTCAATAATTACTAAAGGCTAGATAAACTATAAAGGACAACACAAGTGTTAAAAAAATTAATTGAGACAAATAGATGAAAAAGGAATTAAATAACATAGAAAAATGAAAACAGGAGAGGAAGAGAGAGAGAGAGATGAATGATAATTGAAAGGTCAATCTCTTGGCATTCCCATTACCCCCCAACTCTCCTATATCTCTTTGTAACTTGACTATGAAATGGTCTTTTTGGCCAAAGAGACGAGGATGAACGTAGAGCTAGGAGATGCATTGAAATCGAAGATTGCCAAAGTAAGACGAGTAATGATTCTAATGTTTGTTTTCCCATTTGGGTTTCCAGGGTAAAATACTTGTGTTAATTATGTGTGTGATTTTATCACTATGTGATGGAATTTCATTTATAGTTGCATTCAATGGATTGTTATGGTAAAATATGTGTGGCATTGATGTAAAAAATTGCATGGGATTCAATATGTGAGTTATTGGAAGCATTCCTCTATATTTAATTGTGATTGTGTTATCTTGAAGGCGTGAGAATCCAATCCCATCTATAGCTTTTTTAAGTTCACTCAAAATTTCATTCTTTATTAGCAATTGATAAAATCCAACAACCAGAGAATCCAAACCATCCATCCGATTGTTTGAATGATATCAATTCCTGTAGTGATATAATTGTTGCTTGTTTACTCAAAATTTCATTCTTTATTAGCAATTGTTAAAATCCAACAACTAGAGAATCCAAACCATTCATCTGATTCATTGAGCGATATCAATGCCTGTAGTGATACAATTGTTGCTTGTTCACTCAAAATTTTATCCTTTATTAACAATTGATAAAATCCAACAACTAGAGAATCCAAACCATCCATTCGATTGATTGAATGATATCAATGCTTGTAGTGATATAGTTGTTTCTTCTTTCTATCTAGATTACTATTTATACTCCTTCTATTCAACAAATAATACATTTCGAGGCCATTGAATCTAAGACAAGCCCATGCACAACAATTGATGGACGAATGGAGACCATATGCACTTCCAACGATCCATATGTAGTGGTTTCATGGAGTTTTGAGGTTGTGCACAAGCCATACACATTAGTTGGGTGCGACTTTGTTGTGCAATTTGTGGTAACCTCTCTTTATATTGTTCATTGAATGCTCAATTATTTTGGAAAAGTGGACCCAGTTGGAATTTGTGCATTGCCTGAGTTAAAGCATTTGAATGAGGAGGTGAAATTATTTATGGGCATTATAAATTTCTTCATAATGTGCCTTCTATCTCAGTGTTCTACCTTCAACCCAAGATAGCTACATCATGGAAATAACCATAATGTTCATCGTCATATCCCTCACAAACATCGTAGCTGGAAAAATACAAATAATAGGAACAATCATACAAATAACCCTCATTATTTGTATTGCCCTCACAAGCATCGTCGGTGGATGTAAGATTGTTCCTATCATTACTTGCCTTATAAATAAACGAATGGTCAAAGAAGACATGCAAAGAATAAACATGTGCATTGCATAGTTGGTTTTCATGTAGCTTGAATATCAATGCTAGAATCATTGAAACATTCCTCACTTGGTAAAGTTGAAGCTTGGAGAATAGTAAACCATTTATTATTGTTAGTCTACGTTTTAAATATAAGCATCTTGGGTGCATGAAAAATCCAATTTAGAGCAATATTGTGGTGTCATATATTTTTTCCTTTATCCTTTCCATTGAAGAATTATTGAGGAACACGTTGATGCAATTGGGAGAATGCTCATGGTGATTGATTGTTAGTCAATGTAATATCAAATTACTTGTTCATTTTTTAAATGATGAGAATTTGAGTGTTGGAATTTGTGGCACAATATGGTCTCTTTAAATAGTACTCAAACTAAAACAAGGAGAACTAAGTCCCTTGGACATTGGTTCAAGTAATTCTATATAAAGCATAAGCCATTAGACGTTGGATAAGAATTTGTATGGGAATATATTACATATGCACATGTAATAAATTGGATTGAATACTTGATATATTTATACACAAACAAATTCAGAGGTTACTTGTATACAAATTACATAGAGAAAGGAGCCATATAATCAATCTTGAGCAGAGATTGTGAAGAACCGATTTCATTAGCGCAAAGGATCTGTGTTGGTGAAGTGAGTGGAATATAACTCCCTCGTTTATCGATCATAATGTATCATGGTAGTTGAATCCTTGACCATGATGATGTTGCTAGTACTTTGAAGAGAACAAATAAACTCAGTATGGGTAAATAAAATAGAGAAAGGTTGTAAGAATCGAGATTTATAGGCCATCAATGCTCAACTTCAAGAAAAACATGCATTAAAGGATAAGGTCCATATCTATGAACATAGGATGGAAAATATGGAGAAGAAAATTGAGACCTTGACAAGAATGTCACCATTTCTAAAGAAGCAACTTGATGAATGACAATACTCCCTCACAATGCTTATGGAAGACTGGGACAAGAGAAAAGCTCAAATTGTACAAATAGGAGAGAAAGTCATTAAATTGGATAGCTATCAAGAGGATAGGCTCACTCAGATGATGACTAAGATACAAATAGAGTTGGTAGAGAAGGTTTAAGCATTGGAAAAGCTACATGAAGCCATCCAAGAGAAGCAAAAGAGAATCCACCTTCCTTTGCCATTGTCAAAGCTAGCACCATGATTGAGACAATTCTGGAAATCTCACTTTCGTTAGATATTTCTCAAGAACCTTTTGGTGAATTTGAAAGGCATACGAAAGGAATTTGTTCCGAGATACTAAGGCATATGGGCTACAATGGACAAGGGATTGGAAAGAGAAAGCAAGGCATCCTAAGCCCCATTATAGTTGAACCAAGGGCCAAGAATGAAGGCATATGTTTCAGTGGAGGAAAGGAAAATGCCACAAGAAACAAGACCACATTTGTGAAGGCAAAGTGGATGGCATAATTGGATTTCTCATTAGAAGAAAGAGTAGCAATAAATGAAGGTGCAAGCACACTGCCACTGCATCCTTATTATGGTCAATTTCATAAGGGAAACAATGAAGAAAGTGAAAAGAATCAACTTTCACCAACACTTATAAGGAGTGACAAGATAATCAATTAGATCAACAAGGATAAGAAGACCAAGAGGACTACATTAAACAAGACATCCCTTATTTGTCATCATTGCAAAAACAAAGGCCATCAAGTTTCTTGTTGTTAATACTTAGAGACATGTTCCTTCTCTGGGAAGAAGGGCCATCCTAATTAGGCATCTTTCTAGGAGAAGAAAGCCACATGACACAAGATAGATTTATTTCAAAGGAAGAATTCAAGGAAATGTATGTCTCAATTATGTGTGTGTTTTTATCATTGTGTGATGGAATTTCATCTATAGTTGCATTAAATGGATTGTTATGGTAAAATGTGTGTGGGATTGGGTATATGAGTTATTGGAAGAAATCCTATGTATTTAATTGTGCTCATGTTATCTTGACAGTGTGAGAATCCATTCTTGACTATAACTCTGTTAAGTTCGCTCAAAATTTCAATCTCCATTAACAATTGATAAAATCCAATTGCTCGAGAATTATAAAGGAGATTATCCAATTGAATTTCCAATTCATATTTTCATTCCTCTATTAATGAATGATATATTGTTGAACACACACACACACACATCATTATTGGATTGTATTTCCCTCACAAACATTGTAGGTGGGTGTAAGACCATTCCTATCACTTCCTTTTAACATCTAAATAAAAGAATGGTCAAAGAAGACATACAAAGATTAAATAGGTGTGTTGCATAGTTGGTTTTCATATAGCTTGAATAATAAAGATAGATGCTTGTTCATGGGCTTTGAAGAAAGTGGTTATGTCTCAAACCATTGCTAGAATCATTGAAACATTCCTCACTCTCTAAAGTTGAAGCTTGGAGAACAATAAACCATTTATTATTGTTGGTTTGTGTTCTAAATATAAGCAACTTGAGTGCTCGAAGAATTCAATTTAGAGCAAGTTTATAGTCCCATATATTTTTTCCTTCGTCATTTCCATTAAAGAAATGTTAAGGAAAACATCTATGCAATTGGGAGAATGCGCATGGTGATTGGTTTTCATTCAATGGAATATTAAACTTAGTTGTTCATTATTTTGAATAATGAGAATTGGAGTGTTAGAATATTGTGGCACAATGTAGTCTCATTAATTAGTCCTTGAATAAAAACACGAAGAACTAAGTCCCTTAGACATTGTTTTGAGTAATGCTATATAGAGCATAAGCCATTAGAAGCTAAATAAAAAATTGTACAAGAACAAATTACACATGCACATGTAAGCAATTGTATTGAATCCTTGATAGAGTTCTGCACAAATAAATTCAGAGGTTTCTTGTATACAACTTATATAGAGAAAGGAGCCCTATAATGAATCCTTAAAAAATATTGTGAAGAACATATTTCATTAGTGAAAAGGATCTGTGTTGGTGAATTGAGTGGATTATAAGTCCCTTGTTTACAAATCAACTGGGGGATGATGCTCATGTCACCGATACCTTCTTTGAAAGCCTAAAATATGTTTCCACCACACCTCTCTTTGGACATGGGTCAAGGTCTACCCAACCAAGGATAACAATGTTATTATACAAGTTGAAAACAAAGTGYGGTATGTCAAATGCATGTTTCTCAACACTATGGTAACTAATCATTAAGTGCCCCATATTTTAGTGAATATTGTCACACAATCAACAATGAAAAGTGATTTAGATTTATGCAGGAACACAATGAAATACATAAATACATATAAACACAGAGATGCAGCGGAAGTAAAACTTCATTTCATTAACAACAAATGAATGAAATATGTTTACAGACAGAATGGAAATAAAATAGCTCGGGTGCTGGTAGCTTATCTCTGAGAAGAGATGTGGCGGCTACTGGCCTTTGAACTCTGTGTTACAATGAGGCTCGAAGGCATATATATTATTGAGAAATAATGGAAAACCCTAAACATCTAGAAACCTAACCCTAGGAGATGAAACACCAGAATATGGGCCCCGTTGGGGTAAATTGGTACATCAATTTCTCGAGGTCGTAACTTTGGCATACTATCTTCATTTGACGCACATGATACATCGTTAGAAAGATCTATCCGATGACTACACCGCAAAAAACAAATATCAAGTTTGGAACAGATTTATATTCTCCTGAGCATTCATGCCCAAAAAACGTCGTTTAGGGCCTCAAAACGGCTCCGGAAGTTCAAGACCCGAAAAACTGCTAAAAATAGTAAATTGTGCTACAATTAAGGAAACTGAAAGACTAAAAGAAACAATGGTGTGGGTCCAAGTGGAATAGGCGGGTGGCCACCAATATCCACCTGGATCAAAAAGGGAGTTCATGCATGATTGATGATAGTGTACATTTCTATTTCCCACTAATTGGAGTTACTCAAAGATAAGGCACTTCTAAGTGATAACTAAGCATGCAAGTGTTGTTTTTTTGCTCACCCATGTGACAAAACCAACACAATATATTGGCGACCATACTGGGGATCGATATCAAATTCCTCCCTATTTAAGTCTTCAGAGCACTTCTTTTTGGTTGTTTTGATATGCAGGTACCAAAACCGACCTAGTCCAACCTTCCAAAGTCAAGATTCATATCCAGGACAAGAGAATTTCACTTGGAAATTTCTTTCCCGATGCATGACTAGAAGTGTGCGACTTTCAAGGCCCATAGACGCGCACTTTGCATGCGACAGGCTGCTTTCCTCTGCACACTTTGCGCGCCTGTCAGAACTATAGTCCGCGCATAAGTTCAGTTTTCACAAATTGAAAGGTTTTTATGAATGGTTTGAGGGCCCTTAGCCTTCAGATTTTAATTTCCTACACTTTGTAAAGCAACTACACTTCACTTAGAGTCCTTTCTCACAAAAAGGGTTAGCTAACATAAGCACATAGGGGTAAAAAGAATCACTATTCTTCTCTTTGCTTTGTTTCCAAATGGATGCCTCATTCGGCATTTAAAATTTGGAGTGAAGTTGTTGTTTTTGCAAACACAATCAATTAACTTGGGACTAGAAATCAAATTTATCCCTCAAGTATGCTCTTCCCCCACACCCTAGTGTGATCTTGGGAATAAAAAAAGGTGGTTGAAAGGACATTTCATCTCCCTTAAAAAAACATTTAGGAGAGGAAAAAGCCTCCCTAGGGTTCCTCTTAGTTTTGGAAGTCATCTTAAATCTTTGTAAGGGCCCATACATTCCCACATGTTTACAATCTTAGGATAATTTCTAAACGTTTTCTTAGTTTAGAAAACACTCTAGGAAAGTTTAAAAGACCAATGTAACGGGCCCACACGTGCCCACATGTCTACAATTCTAGGATAGTTTCAAAATCTTTCTTAGTATAGACAACATTCTAGGGAGTTTATAGGATTTGTAAGGACCCATATGTCCACATTGCTAGTTTTTTAGGGCTTTAAATATTCCGCAAGGTTGTACCAAAGAAACATAGTAAGCTAGGTAAGAAGATTTGTAAGGACCACATGAAGTCCACATGTTGCAATCTCACACTTAACTTATTAAGAATCTTTGCACACTTTTCACTTTCTTGCACACAAAGCCACTCCTCACAAACATAATTTCTATTAGAATAGTGGAGGTCGAAGTAGGCTTTCTTCAAAGGAATTCTAAAAGATCTGACTACTTCTTTGGAAATTATCCACACCAATTTAATTCAAACAAGGTTGGGTCATGATCCCAATCTCTCATCCCACCACATCTCAAATTTTTCTAAGAACACACTAAATTTTCCTCCATAGGGGGTGCCAAAATAATTTTTTTAGTATAGGTAGGATCTCGAGGGTAATCATCCAAATAACCCCCCGTTATCAGGTTCTCACATTTTGAAACAATAGAAGTTGAGAATAGGGATATTAAAAATCCTCCAAGTCAAGTGTTCCTACACCATAAGGCAGGGAGATACTCGTTAAGGGTCGAAGGCTGAGGTCTAATTGTTCTGCGCATCCCTCCTTGAGTCACCCAACTCTTTTGAGGGTATCCATCCCGTGGCCCATTTCTGAGGCTAAAAATCTAAATGTCGCACTTTGACTGAGGTAATTAGTGGCCAAACATAGGATATCCACCCAGGTGGTGATTGTGGGCTGCAATCGCACCTTGATCAGATTTTGTGTGGCTATTGGGAAATATCACCAGCTCTTTCGGGATATGCACCCTCTACCCCTCATTGTAACTGATTACTTCAACCGTCACTAGTTCCTATTCCGATGGCTTCAGACCCCACTGTTGAGTGCTATTGGAAGGCCTAATCCTAAATTGAGAGGAAGGACGATAAGTCTTTTAGGACACAAGAATTTGTTTTTATTTGTTTCCCCACGTGGACAAAATCCACATATCCACATGCTTATTTATTTACAGTTGATTTATGTATGATGTTCATTTAATGACATGCGTGGAAAAAACCATTTATCCACATAGTTTATTTATTAAAGTTGATTTTATGTATGATGTTCATTTAATGACATGCAATTGTGAGTTATACTATCTTGTGAAGGTCAAAATCCATACAAATCTTCTTGTTCATTTATTTCTCTCTTGTCACCATTTTCACACACTCACTTTGTTAAATAACCATAGGGGAATCACATAATCCCCTTCGTTCTAGACGCTTTCAGAATATCCTCTCCTATTTTAGGAGGAGTTCCTAGTCTTGCAAACTCAACGTACTAACCATCTCACACCCCCATGAGTGCTATTATTTTGGGATCATCTTTACTTTGTTCCACTTTTCTTGGCTGCTCTACCTAAGGTCATCCATCTTATTAGTTCTCCTTTTTCATAAGGAGAGGCGTGGGTCAAACTTTTCTCAAGGGAGAAGTACCACCCCAATTAATCCCTCTCAAGGGATAGGTCTATTACCTACATACACAATGGATGGAACTAATCCTCCACCAAATATCCCTATTTCATACTTGGCATCACTCAACATTCCTTATTTAACTAAACTCACTTAATGATCCCATTTTGCATGACGCAACTTGACCCAATATGCGTACAAAATTGCTCTTAGATATTCCAAAATTTGAAGGAAAATTGGTGGAAGATCCCACCAACCATGTTAAGGACCTTCCACTTATGGTGATCTTCAAACAACATAATGGACGACTCCATCTAATTGAGGTTATTTCAAAGAACTCTCACTTGTTCATTAGCCAAATGGTATGTGATGAAAAATCAGGGTCCTATGTGACTTTTGAATCATTGGTCAAGGACTTTTTGTCCTTTTTTCCAATTACCAATTGCTTTCATGACACTAGTTTAGAACTTCTATCCGAGTTCAAACTACTGTTTATCCATATCACGACCACATCCGTGAATGGCGCCAACGACGTAGTTTATGTAAAGCTGAAACCACCGAAGAATAACGCCTCGATTGGTTTCTTAAATCTCTCGTCTCACATGCCAAGAATGTAGCATCCAATTTTCCTCAGTCAAAAGAGAAAGCCATAAACAAATACCAATAGTTTGACCTCATCTATGCTCTCAATTAGGTTACTTGTACACAATATTTCCCGATGCACCTAGACCCCTACCATTTGCCAAGAAAAACCTCGATGTCCCATAGTTATGGATGTGTTTGATTATTCCTGTTCATCTCAACCCTTATGGCCACCACACCCAATTTTATTGTGCACACATCAATATCCAAACCATATGGAGGGAATGTCTTTGACATCTCTCCCTCCTTTACTCTACTCTAATATTCTATACCATGCTTAAGCAATTTCTCCACCATTGGGTGGGACCCCACCGGTACCCATGATACATCCAGTCTCTCAACCAAGTACAATTTCACCCCCAACCCATGCATATAAGTAACTCCCTAAAATTAGGTGGAAGGATTATACTTCCTACACCTATGTGACTCATTCCATAAACAATCCATATTTTCCATTTCCCCGACCTCCACAACCTATCGCTCCCCCACACCCCAATGCGGTGGTGAATTTTGTTCAAAATTCTAGTACTGCTAAGCAGCGGAAGGTTGAACAAAACCAGAATTTTGAACAATTGAATACAAAAATTCCATCCCATCACCTCTAATTCCAAGAAGAAAGGGAAAATCCGAAACAAAAATAACCTAGGACTAGAGGGAAAGAAACCCCAACAGAACCGTCCCATTAAAGTGTCTCTAATCAAGGCAGGAAATAAAACCTATGGGGGAGAAACAATAACACCAACCATTTCCACAAGGGAAGAATAATAATCTCACCCATCTCTCAGACCCTTTACACGGTGTGAGTATGGGACATTACACACCAATCAGCTCTAAAATGAGTTGACTTCCTTTAAATGGATGAAAGAATCCATGAACACACAGCCTCTGCTACTTCACTTCCAAAGGACAGTTCTAGCAATTATTTGTAAACTGTTCACCTCCAACTCTGTTTTTGGTGTGAAATATTCCACACCAAGGTGTATGAATACCCGTCCCAATCAACTTGGAAATCTGACCGATCACAATATTCTCCTTACAAGAGAAGAAGAAATTCTTCTGCAAAAACATGAGTCAACATGGCTTGCCCCACCTCACCCCCAACCATCACCTCATAAGTAGATCCCACTACAAACTGTAGACAAACTACTGATGATTTCCTCCTTAACACTGGAACTTAAACTCCCTCGTGTGATACTCCCTTGCATGCCTTTACGACGAATGTACATAACCCTCATGCTATAGGGCAACCCATAACTATAGTTTGGTTGACGACTTAGCATAGTCTCCCGTATCCATGTATGTGTTGGAGGTCCTCCAAACCTTTCCATCACAACATAAATCCCACTTTGGGGCAAATAATTCAGCTTGATACTTGACTCATCACCTTTGATGTAGATAACATAGAACCACGCTTCCCCATCGTGGTAGATTTTCAGATACTAGTTAAGATCCGGAACATCACAATCCATCAATGCATCATTGATGAAGGTGCACTCCACATGCATCATGTCCAAAGTAGTATGGCAGAACCACTCACCCTGAAAGTACCATTCACACCACCTTGAGAGCTTACATGGTTTCCACCATCATCCCTCATACATCTGAATGTCCTCGTAGAAATTTGGGGGAAAACCATCTTGATTGACATTGAAGTTATCTATGCCTCACTTGATTACAATATATCTCGTTCTGACGTAGCTGCTGTATGCTAATGAAGGTGAGCATCCCTTCTATGTTTTTCCTACCATTTTGATTACCATTGACCAACTTACACATTAAAAGCCTAATCATTCCACCAAATTGATAACATTCTCCCCCTCATTCGCACTATCTTAGATGCTTTTTTTGTCATCGACATGGGTCCCTGAATTTTCACAATCATCCTTGTTTGGGGCATATCATGGAGCACCTCCTACACCCTTCTATCCCTAGCACAAGTGTGTGTAGTGTCTTATAACAGAACCGATATCGGAGACAACACTCCTCTCACAGAGGCCCCTCCACACATCGAAATTCCACCAACTGGAGAAATATTACCTCGTGGAGTTCTTTATGAACCCAATCGCACCAATTGTCCCCGATCCCCCCTCCAAGGGAAGGCCTGGCTTGGGAGACAAATTCCCTGTGTGCCATTACCCAATCCCCTCTTTTTTCTTTCCCCACTGACTCAGCATTCCGTAGTCATAATTTCACCCTTCCACGTATAGTTCTCACGCATCCCTCCTCTCGTATATCTATCCACCCACTATGGTTCCTACCCCATCTCTCCCCCATACAAAGTGGATTACCTATGTAGGTCCCTGGAAGTACATGATCCCACACACCACCCCCACCCTAACCAACGACAACACCACCACCACTGAGGTAGATGAAGGAACAAAGAGCCTATAGCTCCGCTCCCTCCCCGAGCTCAACCTCAACCCCTCCTTAAGACTATGCAAAAGAGAAGGACACCCCACTAAAAAATGTCCTACTCTTCATGAGTTACGCAATCTAATCCAACTCTTTAGAGAAACCACATTGATCGCCACTCCACCAAGTACACCCACTGCCAATATGGAGTCCCTAACCACACATGTGCTGGGATATAAAACTCACTTTGTGTGCCATATGTTCAAAATATGGTCATTATTAATCTATCATTGTCAATCCTCACCTCAATTTCACCCAAACATTAGCCAATATCGCCATACTCTCTCTGCCTCGAGTCTCTCCGACACTCCCTACAGGTCATGACATCGACATTCGCGAGGGAGGTCGGCCGCCGCCTCCCTCGAAAGTGCATAAGGCGTACCATCCACAATATCACGCGGACATTTGGTTTATGTCCAACGAGCCATCACATGCTGCACATGATATCCCTTCTTCTTCCTCACCACTTGAGAAAAATAACAATTACCCATTGACAATTCCCCCTATTATCTCCTAGGGACTCTCAGATTCTCACACTTTCCACCTAGGGACGGTCATATCCCTGAGGTCCTACCACCCCCGCATTTCCCATGGAATGCCCATCAAGCACTTTTCCTTTTCACAAGAGGCTCTTTCACCCTCCTCTACCCAAGCCTCCATGTGCTTAATCAAACCAAAGACTTCATTCCTCTAAGGTATATTGATTGGTTCAAGAACCCCATTCTTGCCCTTGATTCTTTTGAAGAATGCAACATGTCCAACATCTACCCCAATTTCAAAATTGGCATTTCCATTAAACCCAACATCATAGAAGAGATCACCATTACCATCGCATGCTCCTCTGAAGAAATCATAGATTATAAATCTCTCTTTCAAGAATACTGTGATATTTTTGCCTATTCACGGTAAGATGCCCGGCTCCTCGATCCCTTCTATAGTTTAACATTGGAATCGACACTGCCTTGTTACCTTTTCCATGTAATCAGCCTGCAAAGCAACGTTCACCAATCCAAAGTTGTGGCTATCGAAGCTGAAATTGACAAGTTACGTTTTGTTGGGTTCATTTACCCCATCACATACACTTCTTGGGTATCCAACCCCATCCCTCGCTAACAAAAATATGGAACTATTCCTGTTCACGTACTTTCTATTAATTTCAATCATGCTGTTTAAAGACAACTTCCCAACCCCTTTCATCACCCAAAATCGAAGGATTATGTGCACTACTCCAGGCACTATCCTTAAGATTGTTTCTCCCATACAATCACAATTCAAATCCAATCTAACCTCCATTTTTTCGACTGTTTCTACCACTCTAGATCCTCGATCCAACCATCCACATTCACATTCCCTCTGGTTATCATCTCAGACTTGGTCTCCTCGAGGAGCATTTTTTTTCACGTCACGTTCTGGTACGCATGCTCACTTTTGGTTTTATCAAATAGCTATTGTAAATTCTTTATCATCAGATATTTTGCATGCTCTGCATTTGGTTTTCATGTGTAGGTACTTGTTCAAAAAATATTATAGCCCCTTCAGGTATATGTTCTACACTAGCATGTAATTATTCCCTTTGTAAATCAATTGCATATCCCAACCAAACCCTCTGGCATTTACCTTTAGGATCCCTACATACGGCTCTATAGTATCTTCACCTCTACCACATTTTTGTATTGTCATCCGAGCAATACTCCTCCCCACATGAGTTATCCTATTCATAGTTCCCCTCGACACTTTGACACTCATGCCGATTTAGGTTTGGGAGTCCCGATAGTATTTTGCACTTTCGAGAATTAACCTCATACTTCTTCTTACCATATTTCTAACCTTCCCAAGGGACCTCAGTCATATCATCCTACACTTGTTTCTATTGATCAGCATTCACAGTTCCATTAGCCTCCATCTCATCCACCACCGCTTTTTCCATATGTGATTTCCCTCCATCCTAATTTTACCCAATACAGAAACCCACCCATGGCCCCCCACCCTCCACCAATTATCTTTCACAAACTTGTGCCCTAAATAGACAAGCCATCTTTCACTGGGCACCCATTTCTGAGGTGTATACCAACCCAAATTATTATTTATTTATTTTGTAATCAGATAGCCCTTATTTTCAACATATACATAGCTTTTAGATGTCACCCTTGATGGCCTTCTTTACCTGACAGCAACCTGTATGTCACCCGCTGCTGGTTGGGGAATTCACTCTCTTTTCATACCAACATCTTTCACGAACCTCAAGTATCCCAAGTACATGTATCCACGATCTTTGATTTTGCCCACTTTGTTAGCCTCGCATAGTTTAACCCCATATTTAGTTGTCCCTCTAACACTAGATCCATTTTTGGCTTCTGTCGCTACCATCCTTCAAAGTCCCCCTGCAACCAAGGGCAGCCTTTGAGTCCCACAACATCTTGATCTCTATTCATGTTACTCGTCAGCACTGGCACATCACTCATCAAAGGCTTTCAAGAAGCTCCTTCTTTACTTCTTAGCATCACGCCTTTTGGTTTGCATGCATCAACAATGCTTACGTAAGGGCTTACACATCTTGACTCTCATTACCTTTAAATGAGGAGTCTCTGATGGAACAAAGAGAATCATAATTGCTTTCTGATTTCGTTCACCCCCATAACATTCGACTTCAATAAACTCCCATGTTACAATGGGTATTACTATGAGACCATTTCAGTCTTTTCATACCAGCCAAGACCTCTGAATTTGCTAGGCTATCAATGCCTATGAGTCATCGACACTCTTACAGTCGTCCTTAATCCCACTTCAAAGCCCATTCACTATTCAAGAACTGCCATCTTCCTCATATCAATCACCAGGGTGGCATTGCTGATTCATCATCAGACATCTTCAAAGTAAGGCCACACATTTTGTTTGACACAAGCATGGGGCATGCCTCACCGCTTTTATACACAAATTTTATTTTTCCTAGAGAAAGGCTTGGGTCCCACAATTTTCCCTCTCCCTCCGATGACACTTTCTTGTAGTTCCTATCTTCACTCTTCTTACAATGGAACTCAAGTAAAGAAAAGAAACACATTGATGTATTCTGGCTATACATATGCTCCTAACCTCACACATCAAGGGGCATTTGTTATCACTCAAAATCGCCTCCATCATTGCAATACCTATGGTTGAAGAAAGAAATCAATGCCAACAACAATTAATCCAATCTAACACTAAAATCCATCCAAGAAAATATATATATATATATATATATATATATATGTTATATATATATATATATATATATATATATATATATATATATATATATACTTGGTTCAAAAATCAAAGTGAACAAATTCACCAAAGGAAGCGCGCGTACAGTGTGCATAATGTGCAAGCTAACACAACCCTCAGCGCACATTGTGCGCAAGATGCGTGACTATCTATGAGAAAAGCCACGCACTTCTATAAATGGTGCATTTATGAATCCTTTCGACCTCTTAACCACTTCTAGTCCGACTCCCAACATGATTTGACACTCATATTTGAGCGAAATCTAGCTTGGAGGTTGGTCAAGGGCTAGGAAGTGCTCTAAAAGGCCCCTTGTTCACACTATGAACCAATTATATCTTGCCACGAATGGATGCTATAAATATGTGCCATGGGTGTGCTAGAAAAATAAGAACTTCAAGGTATTGTTATGCTGCAAGAATTCTTCTTTGAGAATCCTCTTTTCTCTTGGAATCATTCAAGCAGCATTGCAAGGGCCATTCCACTCACCTCTTGAGGGAATTGGCATTGCATTTCTTCACCATTGTTACTTTCCATTGCATGAAGATAAGAGCTCTCTATTAGGGAACTCAAGGGCCCTCCCAAGGAGGAAGAGGGGACTCGTAAGTCCCTGCCTTTCTCTACAGTGTTTAGCCTATCAATATTTTGATCCATTGGTAGCTATATATTGGTCATTTTTTTCTTTTCATGGTTCTAGTTCTTCCAAGTTTCTCTAACATTTATTTCTTAGTTGTTTTTAGTTTCTATTTTTTTGTTTCATGTGTGTTTGGTCATACAATCAACTAAAAAACTTATGTCTTGTTTAGATGGATTAACTAAGCATGTAAGTGTTGTTTTTTTGCTCACCCATGTGACAAAACCAACACAACACACCTAGCTAATGAGGTTGAATTGGTTGGGGTGGTATTGTGTTGTTGGATGTTCTTTTTATAGATGTACAAGAAAAAATTGAAGGGGTTTGTTTGACAAAGGGAAAAACACAAGGGGTCTATGGTGGATGGGTACATAGTATACGAGTTCTTCTATTATGTCAATGAGTACTTGAAGAAAGTTGATGAAACACCAGGCACCGTGTTTTAGGATGAGAAACACAAAGAGGAGAAAAGGGAAGGGGAGCTACTTCAATCTATAGAAAAAGGAATTTGATAAAGAGAAAGTCACTTATCTTTTATCAAATTTCTACAAAGTAAATGTTTACACTAAACTTGATAATATATATTTGATCTCATCCTATTTGTTTGATTTCATGAATCCATGAACAAATTTAGAAATTGATGCCATCAATAAATTTGATCTTTACAATGTAGAGGAAACACAACCATGGGTTACATTGTATGAAGATAATAGAAGGGAATGGTGCAATGACAAGAAATAATTTAGATAGTCAAGTGGTAGAAGAATGCCTTATCCTGTCCATTGGACGTAGCTTGGGTGGTTGGGAGGAATGATTTTTATCCTCCCCACCTAGGTTCAAATCCTTGGAGTGACATGTTGTGCCATTAATGGGTCTATATGATGCTCTTGTTGTTGAGTTGTTGAGCCTCCAATATTATAAAAATTCTCAGCCTCCCCATGTTCTCTCATGTATTTCTAAGGGGGGGGGGTTCCATGGGCGTAGCGAGTACCGATATCTGGTGCCGTGAACCACATGTAAAAAAAGAAAGAAGAAGAAGCATGCATTATCCCGATCATTTAAAAGAAAACATGCCAATGATCTGTCCCAACAATTGGGTGGCTGACTAGATTAGAGAGAAATATGGCACACATTATCGTTACCTACATGGTGAAGAGGATGTGATAAACATAGGAATCAGGTGCACAAAATTTATAATAATATCTTTGTGTACATTATTCACATTACAATACACATTTGAATTATACCATGTATTATAATTTTATTAATGCTTGGGTTATTATACATATGACATTGTCCTTTGGTCACATTTTTACTCGTGCATTTGTTCCCATATATGTGGGCATATGGACATAATTTTCACACTTAGGATGTTGATGACGGGTATGTCAAATCAGATTGTTGAGTGGAGGTCAAGTTTGATCATTGTAGTCATGCTAAACATTATGATCAAAACCTAATAGAGGGGAAGTTGGGCTACATATTAAAGATATAGTAGATCATGCAAGTGGAGTTCTCATATTTCCAATGTGTTATTTTTAGGTGAAAGTGGAAATATACCTTCCATTGGAGTTGTTATCACATGATTTGTACTTGTGCAAATCCCAATACAAGATCCCCAAATCTTGCGTAACTATGGAAGATCCTATCACTGTCACCTTAGTAAGAACTTCCCTCGTTCTAGTGATGCAAGAGGTCCACTACAAGGGAGGCTTTCGTGGTGACCTCAAGGGATCAAAGTAGCAAGTATAGTAACCAATCCTACCGCCCCCTCTCTTGATCACCTAATAAAAGGTCTAGGTCAAGGAAAAATAAGAGGTATAAGGTTGATTGAGTACCTGCCCAGAACAAGAACACTTTATAGCATGTATATGATTATTTCCAAGTTCAAGCAAACAATAAATGCTTCTTAAAGACACTAGACATGAAAAGTTTCTATGGCTGTTATAAATTTTCATGAATGAACAATGGTATAGCAATAAACAAATTATAACAACAACAACAATTATTGATAAAAAAAAAACAACAATTGACATGGAAAAGTTAGCACAAATCCACTAGAACAATATCCAATTGTTAGATGCAATTTTTGAATGAGTTAGGCCACCAACCAATGAGTGTATGCAACAAATTAAGGTGTTATCAGGTGTCTGTAGCAAAATTTCGCAACAACAACAAGTTTACTAGTAATTTAATCAATGTTATAGCTAATAGAGTTAGTAGAGAGATTAGGAGAGTTGAAAGAGAGTGTTTGTTGATCAATTGCACCACAAGAGAGCTGTGAAAACTAACGCCTTAGGGATATGGAATCTTTATAACAAAACTAGTAGAAACTAAGATGTAGGGTTTAAACTCTAAGGTGCTATCAAATTAGGGCCTTAGGGTTTAAACCTTAAAGAGAAGGATTGCGAGAGTGCAAACACATTTGGGCTCTAACAACCTTTTCTCCATTTTTAATGCTTCAACTAGGTGAAAATCAAATGTCTAGGGATAAAATCCTAAAGTTCTAGCACTTTAGGGATTTAGGATACTGACCCTAGCAAGAATGCTTCACCAAATTTGAACAAGAATAAGTTTGTGAGAGGATGAAGCACTTATGCTCCTCTCTTATGGTTTTACCAAACAAGATGTCTAGCATAAAGTAGCAAGATTAACCATGAAACATAACAACATAAAGATAAATTGCATAAAATTCACTAACTTTAGCCAAGATACCATGAGACAAAAACCTAATTGCAGAAATTCCTCTTCAAAAGTCAACAAAACCATTCACAACTTGATCCTGCAAACTCAACACATAAGTAGAAGAGCTAGATAGTCCCAAAGAGGGTGAAAATTTCATACTTGTTCTCTCACAAAGATGAGAAGCTATGACGATAAAATGAAATGAAGGTTTTCCTTTTTTATATGAGGCAACCCTAAACAATTTGTCCACATAAATTGTCAACAACATAAAGTATATGGGGATGACCCCTTAATTTTCCTCTATATAATTCCAAAATGAAATATATATCAAATAAAACCCTAAAAAGGGTGACATCATGCTCCAAGTGTGTGACATCAATATCAAAAAGGGGTGACGTCGTGCTCTCAAGGTGAAGCATTAGGCCTCCAAAGGCCATGTGACATCCTCCGGGGTGAAAGAGTGTGAAATGAGGGATGTTCTCACCCCAAGCCATGCAAATCATCTAGAGCCACACCATCCATCAAACCCTATCCCAAATGGTGACATCAAGGGATAGATGGTGATGTCACGGGCCTCCAACGGCCACGTCCAAGTGCAAGAAGAGTGCAATCTCATCCCCAAGTGTTGTCAACATGCCTCCAAAATAAATGTCCTCCATCCTTTATGCAGAAGAGTTCGAGGGTGCTCTACCCAGCTTATGGGCTTCCAACCCATATGAGTGGCATAATGACCAATACTACTCAAACCAAGCCCATCTGTCCATCGTCCAAGGTTACAACAAAGTGAGAGCCACTGTATAAGAATGGTGAGTCACTAGATGACCCATTACTCTTTATCACAGATGCCAAAGTTCTTCAATAATGACACAATGTCTTGTGTGCAAGTGCAGGACGTCTCTCAAGAACCATGTCAGGGCCATTCAAACAAAGTAGAATATAAGAAAAGGTAAACCAAAGTTCATAAGAAATATTAGTCCTTATAAAGTAAGTTGTAACTTAATACATAAGCCATGTAAAATGATTCACCCCAGTGTCCCCTTCAAGCATCACACTGGCCACAACCCCATATGAGTTACCAAATTTAAGTGTGGGAGGGTCTTCATCCAACCCTATTAGGTGTGCCACCTAGACATGAAATAAAATAACCCAGGTAGAAGGGACATGTCCCGATAGTGACAAGGGAAAGTAAAAACGCCATCAAGAGTAAGTGTGAATGTGATATGGTATTAGGCTTACTTCGTGGATTATGGTATCCATTTATATGAGTGGCTTTGTAGAGGTGGAGCTTGCTTGCTTGGGATACCATTTCCTCGGTACTTTTTGCATTTTGAACCCCTCATTTTCCTTTTGAAACCCAATTATCATTTTCAAGTCCCCTTTATAAGGTTTCAAGCTTCATCCCTTTACTTTTTATTGGGTAGTAGTCCTTTATAATTGGTACATTCATTCACATCCAGACATGGGCGATTACCATTAAAGGGGGCAGAGCTCAAGATGGCCCGAGGATTTATGGTGGCCTTTATAATTTAGCAATAACATATACATAGAGAAGTTGCATCAACCTTTAGGCCTTTAGCCCATTCTTCTCATGAGAGAATGGACTGTAGCCGAAGTTTAGGATATGTGAAAGGCATTAAGATGGAAGGTGTTAAGTATGATTGGTAACAAAGCATTACTCTTGGGAGGGCCCCACAGTATTATCCATTTTCCCTGGGTGATGACAATATGGGACTAGGGCATAGAAGTCGACCACCAAGTATTAGGTAGCTAGAGAAGTAGTTGGGGGCCCAGAGGGCTCATAGTGATAATAATGGAGGCTATTCAATGTAAGGTGGACTAGGTCCACTGTAGTATTAAATAAGGCCTACTATGGTAGTTAGATATAATAAAGTAAGAGGACTTCTACTGAACACAAGAAATAGATAAAACCTTTGAGGTAGGGTAACACCATATATTATTCCTTATGGAAGGAATGCACTACTCAAGCAACACTTGCTTGTACATGTATAATATTCTTCACTATCTCATTACATTGCTTGAACCCATTTATATAGTGATACCAACCATCTAAGAACATTCTAGAGGTGGAACCTTCTAAAACATCCTCTTACATTTATTATATCTAACTACCATAGTAGGCCTTATTTAATACTATAGTGGACCTAGTCCACCTTACATTGAATGGCCTCCACTATTATCACTATGGGCCCTCCGAGCCCCCCACTACCTCTCTAGCTACCTAACACCATGGTGAAACAAGACAACTAACATAATTTCACAAACCAACGATCCATTATCTGACTTCAACCAAGGATATTCACCCACATTTATGATAAATTAAGTACAACACTTTGCATGAAATAAGGACTAACACACCTCATGGTGATAATGGATTAGCGTCTCCAACACTGTAGCCAAGTGATTTTTTACCTAGATGTGTGGGCTAGGGGTTCGTTGTTCATACTAAAACATGATCTAATATTAAAACATGTTTTGGAGAATAACAATGTTATAATTCCAAGTGAGGAAGTTGATTGGGGTGATGACAATAAAGAGTGACATGTACATGCTTTATTTCAACTTTTATATTATGGATGCACCATTTTATTTGGTCATCTATAATTGGCTAATTATGCTTTTCTCTTGATTTTATGATGTTGGATATCAAAAGTGTAGATTTTAACCTTATACAACTAATTATTGCAAACAAATTCTTAATAAAAATAGAAAAGATTCAGTGACACACACACACATTCATTACACAGATATTTTACCCTGTGAAAAGTGTAGATTTTAACCTTATACAACTAATTACTGCAAACAAATTCTTAATAAAAATAGAAAAGATTCAATGGCACGCACACACACATTCATTACACAAATATTTTACCCTCGAAATCCAAACCGGGAAAACCAGAAAAGTATTTAGAGCCACACCTCTTATATTCATCATACACATACGCAATAAAATTCCCTCATACAAAAAAAAAGAGTTGTCTTCTTGGGAGAAAACCATAACATAACTTCTACCATCAGATCTGTGACCTTAAAATGAACGATCCAGATTGGCTATGAAATTACAATATTTTATAAGGCAATTTTACCAAAATTTTCCTCGGGGGATTTGCCCCAAAATTCCTGGATGGGGGCCTGCTCACACCCATGGCCCCCAATCGGGGGTGTAGATCCCCCTCGAATCCCCTTCATTCGAGGCCCAACCCTCGAACCCCCGACAAAAGGGGGGTAGACATACCTGCATATGAATCAAGAAGATAATCAAGCTCCACAACTAACACCCCTGTGAGACCACAACCAACACTAGGTCTAGTCATGCAAAGAGTATAACACATACCCAACAAAAATTTAGCAACCATTTACAACCATCATGTTGAAAATAAATTAGTTTTGGAACAAACTCTTTAATGAATGATTAATTTTTAATTGTAAAATTTACATGTTATTCCTTTGGGGCATTGCATAAAGGGTGTATTTGATATATATTTATTGTCATACATTAAACTGATAAAAAGGCTTTTATGTATACATGCATCTTTGCTTTTTTGCAATAAAACATAGCCAATTACATGAAACTAATTAAAATAACTAGTTCATAATTAATACATTTATGTTTTTTAAAGAGTATATTTTTAATTTGAAGGAGGAGACTAATGAAGAACATTTTTTTTATGATTACCCCCCTTGAATCAGTTTAAGGTTTTTATTCTTCTATTCATAAGTTATTATTAATAGTTTAACGTCATAAACTTCTTAGTTGTTATTAAGATGAGTTTCTTTAATTTCTTTGTAAAGTTATTTTCAATTTAATTTATTAATATTAACCACTTGACACATTCAATTAGTTGTGGATATACCTAATTACTCTAAATATAATAAGTTATTTCTTTTTTTATTAAAATAATATTTTAGACAAATCGGGTTGATAAATATATTCATTTTTTTTTTAACAGAAGTTGGGAAATATTATATTAATAAAAAAGAATTTACGGCCAAAGCACGTGAGGGAGTACAAAATATTCAAAAGTATGACCGTAGGTGAGGCCAAAAATGCTTGATCAACTCTAACCTAGTCCTATCTACACTGTCGACTTTTTGATCTCCATTGGAGATATTTACATTCTAAAATTTGGTAGTGACTATTCTAAAAAATATACCCAGTAAACATATGTATTTAAAAAGCATTATTTACCCTGCTATAAATGTTCTGGAGGGTCTTTCTCTTCTTCATCTATGTCATGAACATGAATGTTCAGGTCTATAGTGGGCCTTTCCACTGAAGGGCAGGAGTCCCTGGTGGAGGGATATGCTTCAGATACCATGGGAACAAGTGGCGCCTGCTCCTACATGTATTCTACTTGAGACTGGATGGAATCAACCTCATCATACTACTGTCTCATAGCTACCCGATCCTGACTGAGAATATCCAGAATGAAAGAGTCCTCAGTGGATAATCCCTTAAAGGAAATTTGGAGTTGTTGAATAGATTTCCAAAGTTATTCATTGTTGTCCCTCTATTCCTGGGACTTGAAATGAACACAAGGAATTTTATCCAATATTGATAGAGACCTGCTATAGAGTTTGCCAGAGAGGGCCAAGACCAGACCTTTATTCCCCGTACCAACTATTGAAGGTTTCCTGAAAGCTTAAAGTCCACACTGGATATTTCTCTTTCCAGTTGAATTGGGAAGAATCGTTAGACCAGGAACCACGAGCCCCACCTGAAATATCTTGTGGGTCCCTAAGGTCCAAGATTTCTCCTTAAGACCAAAGTGACAGATCCAATTTTGACAACAACCAGCTACTCAATCGAGGGATCAAATAATTAATTATGAAATTGAATCCTCTTTCTGAAACCTTTGTTTCCCTAAGTGCGATGCAATCCTTCGTCCCCGAAATGACTATCACACCCAAAAGTTTCTTACACCATGAGATTTTGTTGCATTGATCCTCCACAGGTTCAACATAAGAATATCATAGAGACGGGGATGGAGAGAACACTATAAGAAATCCATGAAATGCCATAATTACATGTTGATGACAATGTTGTCCTGGTAATTCTCTAGTTCCTAAATCCATCTCATCAATTAAACCCCACACACACTTAAGCCTGACCTGCATAATGAAAATTCTATGTGCCATGTACTTGATCCCACCGTGACTATGTGAACAATGCACCTGGGTGATATTAGGCGGAGGGAGGATGGATATTTCATGTGTGACAAAGGGATATGGTGATGACTTGATGTATTTATTCCTGCTAAAATGTGCCACTCGGATGACATGAGTTGATTCTGAAATGACCTTCATTAATTAAGGAATTAGATGATGGAATAATCTCCCATTGATCCTAATGGTCCTTTTTGGTTTCATTGTGGCTATGTTGGCTTGTGTGTATGCCAAACTATTATTTTCCCTCATGATGTGGCATAGTGAAAGTTAGGGAAAATCCCCTAGAACATGTCTTATTTTTTTGACAATATTGCTCATATGAGCGTCCCATGGCAAGGTCCCTTTGATAAGGCTTCTTATAGTGTTCATGGAATCTCCTAATATGACAAGGTTCCGAATCTGCTTCTCCTTGGATAACTAAACACCTTGGAGGAGGGTATATTATTTTGATTTATTATTGGTGGCAATACATAAACTCTATGTGAAGCTTATCTCAATATGTCATCTAGGGAAAAACATGACCCCCCCGCACTTGCCACCCCTAGATTACCTTTTAAAGCTCCATCAAAATAGAGGATGTGATCTTTCTGAGATGATAACCATTGGCATAAATCTAAAGGGGGAATGTGAAGCTACCAGTTTTATCTTAGCCGAATATGAGATTGGATCTTAAAATTCAGATGAAATTTATCAAACCATTGTTGTTCTAGATGATCCAAACTCTGAGGGGAGTGAGGCTTGAGTCTTCTAGAATTAAAGTACTCAGAGAATTGGGATATCACTCTGCTGGCTCTCAAGTCCTTGTCCCTAAACACACTTTGATTTATTTCCAACCAAATCTTCCAAAAAATATATTTTGGGAGAGAAACTCATAGGCATTTGAGAAGGGGATTATTCCTAAAAGAACCCTGATGATTCCTGTGCCAGTTTCCTAGTAGGATCTGGATCGAGTTCGACCAATGAGCCCTACTTACGATTTCTTGAAGTAAGGCCTGCCAAATTTATTTAGCAATTATGCATTCAAAAAACATATGTTTGATGGATTTGTTATTCTCCTTACATAGTGTGCATCTAGAGGGACCTTGAATGCACCTTTTTCTTAAATTTTTGCTAGTGAGTATTTTTTCATGTGCTAACATACAACGTAAGATATTTACTTTTGGAGGTCCATCTAGGTGCCAAAAATTATTCCAGAGAGGGGATTTTACCGTGAGGATAGACTACTGGAGGAGGGACTCATAACCGTTGCTAACTGAGTAATTCTAATCCCCCCCATCTCCTTTCATATTGATCTTCTGAGTTCCTGGGGGATAGACCTTACAGATTGTAGAGAAAATTCTTAGCATAATATTGAATGTCTAGAGGAGGATCCTGAAGAAATACACCAGCGTGATAATGGAGCAAATAATCTAATAACAATGAACACTCAGCTCAAACTCTATCATTACCAAAACATGAATTTATACAATGAGAGAAGATGTTATAGGAAATCATCTTCTCCTACAATCTCTCAACAATCTCTCCATGAATCTCTCAAATATATTTCCTAACCTTAATTATACTTTCTAGACATAACAAATAACAGTAATACTAAAAACAATTATATCTAGAATATGACAAATGAATCATTATCCCAACATTTCTCCCCCACAATGATCATTTGGAAATTCCAAGATCATCTTTGAATTTGTAAAAAAATTCCTTTGATAGTGCTATGGTGAAAATATCAACTACATGTTCTTCTATTCTGTAATAACTGATCTCGACCACACCTTGCTGAACCAAATCTCGAACAAAATGATACTGGATATCAATATGCTTATTCTTCTTATGAAACATTGGATTTTTGGTCATCTGAATAACACTTTGATTATCACATATCAACTGAATAGTCCGTTCCTTTTGCTCACGAAGATCCTCCAAAATTCTTCTCAACCAAACTGCTTCACATGCTGCTGTCACCATTGCTTTATACTCTGCTTCTGTTGAGGAGAAATAAACTGTAAGTTGCTTTTCAGTGCTCCAAGCAACTGCTGTTGAACCCATGCTGAATGAATATCTCGAAGTTGATTTCCTGTCATCCATGCAACCTACCCAATATGAATCTATATAACTAATAATCCTGAAATCTTCTGTAGATCTGTATATCAAACCATAACCAATTGTACCACGTAGGTATCTCAAAATCCTCTTAACTTCTTTCCAATGTATTTCCTTGAGATTTGACATGAATATAGATACCATACTGACTACAAAAGATATATCTGGTCGAGTTGTAGTTAAGTAGATCAAACTTCCAACCAATCGACGATACAAAGTAATATCAACTAATTTGGAGTCATCATGTTCGTATAACTTCAACCCAACTTCCAAAGGAGTTGTTTCTAGCTTGCAACTCATCATTCTGAACTTCTTCAAAATATCTGAAGTATACTTGCCTCGTGACATCAAAATACCATCTTCTTTCAGCCAAATTTCAATTCCCAAGAAATAATGTAACTCTCCAAGATCTGCCATCTCAAACTCAACAATCATGTGTGACTTAAACTTTTGAAATAACTTAACACTGTTCCCTGTGTAGATCAAATCATCAACATAAAGTGCAACAATCATAATATCCTGACCTGGCTGAAGAATATAAAGATTGGGCTCAGATAAACTTTTGATTAAGCCATGATCCTGGAAGTATTTATCAATTCTTGAATACCAAGCCCTTGGTGCCTGTTTAAGACCATATAAAGCCTTCTTCAAACTGTAAACTTTGTCTTCTTTACCTGGAACTTCAAAACCTTCAGTCCGCCCACATAAATTTCTTCATCCACATAACCATTCAAGAAAGATGACTTAACATCCATTTGAAAAATTGTCCACTTATACTGAGCATCTAATGCAAGAACCATCCTGATTGTATCCATCTTTGCCACTGGGACAAATGTCTCAGTATAATCAATTCCTTCTCTCCGTGCATAACCTTTTGCAACTAAACGACCCTTATACTTATCAATTGTGCCATCTAATTTATACTTAGTTTTATAAACCCATTTAGTACCAATCACCTCTTTACCTTTTGGTAAGTTCAACAAATCCCATGTATCGTTTCTCACCAAAGCATTCAACTCTGCTTCCATAGCTTCATTACATTCTTTCTTTCTTGATGCTTCTGCATAAGTTTGAGGTTCATCTATCTTCATTACTTGTGTCATAAGTGCATAATTCAAACGATTACTTTGGGATATGGTAATCCTTCTTTCAAAATTTCTACCTAACATATTGCTTTCAGAATGACTTCTTTCAAATCACTTAGGTTTCTTCTTAACTTCATCTTCCTTTACTGACTTGGAATGTGATTCACCATCGATAGTAACTATATCTTCTTTTAATTTCAACTGTACAAGTTCTGACTGATAAATTCCCTGCTCATCAAATAAAACATCTCTGCTTATTATTACTTTCTTTGCTTAAGGATCAAACAACCTGGAGCTTCTTGTTTCAATACTGTAACCAATGAAAATACACTTCACACTTTTATCATCCAATTTGCTTCTCTTTTCCTTTGGAACATGTACATATGAAATGTAACCAAACACTTTCATATGTGCAAGACTTGGTTTATGTCATGACCATGCTTCTTCGGGAGTCAATTTCAACACTGCCTTCGTAGGACATCTATTTAGAATGTATACCGATGTGTGTACTGCTTCAACCCAAAATTCATTACCAAGTGACTTAGCCTTTAACATGCTCCTAGCCATCTCAACTATGGTTTTGTTTTTCCTCTCCGCCACTCCATTATGTTGAGGAGAATAGAAATTGGTAAACTCTCACTTTATACCATTGTTCCTACAGTAATTCAAGAATTCATTTGACCTGTATTCTCCCCCATTATCTGTTCTTAGGGTGACAATCTTGAAACCACTTTGATTTTCAACCAATGCCTTGAACTCAATAAAATGAGAAAACACTTTAGATTTCTTCTGCAAAAAGTTCACCCAAGTCTTCCTTGAAAATCATCAATAAAAGTGAGAAAATAACGAGCCTTTCCAAAAGACATTGTCTCCATTGGACCACACAAATATGAATGTACGAATGCTATATGTTCACTAGCCTTCCAAGTTCTTTTTGAGAAACTTTTCCTATGTTGTTTCCCAAAAATACATCCTTCACACACTTCATCATCATTCTTGATATAAGGAAGACCATTCACCATATTCTGCTTTCGAAGCAACACCAAACTCTGAAAATTCAAATGTCCCATCCTTGAATGCCAAATCTTGTTGTTCATATCTTCTGTTGCATTCAAACTTTGTGAATTACTTGAATCAAAATAAAGCTTGAAAATTCTATCTTCAGTCATTTCTCCTTTTGCCACAATGGCATTATGATTTAACTTATCCATGATTAAACATTCCTTGTTATCAAACACTAACTTATAGTTATGCTCCATCATTTGTCCTAAATAAAGTATGTTCTTCTTCAATGCTGGTGTCAATAATGTGTCATCAATAAACTTCTTCTTTCCATGCAATGTTGGAATTGCAACTGTGCCTTTCCCTTTAACTTCTGAAGCTCTATCATCACCAAATACAACTTTACCATAATAGTTTTCATTAATTCTAGTAAACAACTTGTCTTGAGATGYCATCTGAGTTGAACATCCCGAATCAATATACCATGCTTCACTTTCTTCATTATGTGCCATAAAACTTGATATGAATAGCTTTTCATTCCTGGTTTCTTCTACAACTGTATTAACACTTTTTTTTTCCATATCTCTCATTTTTGCATAACAATTTCTTTCAAGATGACCATATTTATGACAATAATGACACTGCGGACCTTGTCCTTCTGGAGATCCTTCTCTTCCTCTTCCTCTTCCYCTTCCACGAAAATCGTCTCTGCTTCATCATATGAATTGATTTGAACTTCCTCTAAACTGACTTGGGATTCTTCCTCTTCCTCTAAATGAATTTCCTTGATAATTCTGTGATTGTTGTGGATTTCTATTATGACTCTGATTTTGATATTGACTTCTACCTTTTCCTCTTCCTCTATGCCTTGTAGAAAAATCATGCTCCACTTCTCCTGTTGGTTGATTTTCTTCAACAGTATGCAAAAAACCACTTAATTCATCAATTTTCATTGTATTTAAATCTTTGGAAATCATAATACTAGTGGTGACCATCTGAAATTTGGGCAAAACACTTCTTAAAATCTTCTCAATTAGTCTCCTTTCTGGAACATCTTCACCTAAGGACCTCACATGATTAACAAGATCTTGCATATTTGTGATGTAATCATGAATAGATTCATTACTTTGCATGTTGGCATTTTCAAAATTTCTCCTTAGTGTTTGCAATTTAGCTACAACCACACCTTCATATGTATTCTTTAAAATATCCCAAGCTTGCTTAGATGATTCTGCAACATTAATTCTGGTAAATATAGATTCTTCAACTGCGCTCCCTATAAGTGAAAGTGCTTCACTATCTTTCTTAATAATTTCCTTTAAAGCTTTCTTGTCATCATCACTTAATGTTTTGAATTCATAAGCAGAAGGCATAATATATCCATCAATTACAAGATCCCATAAATATTTAATGATGAATATAGGTTACATGTGTTTGTTCCAATATAAATAATTTGTGCCAACAAGTTTAGGCAACACAATATTGCTTGTCACCATGAAAAATAAATAAGAATGAGAGAATAAGAATACTCAAGAGCAAAATAAAGTGTCCCACTTCGCCCGGGATGAAAACCAATGTCCCAAAGATCGGAACTCAACCACCACCAAAAAATAATTATTTTATTAATGTTTGAGTACAATGAAGAGCTAAAAGCTCAATTCTTCCAAAGAATTACAATCAACACTTCTTATATCTCCCTTCACTAACAAAAATTACATTTATTCTCTCATAAACATAGAGCACTAATTCTCTTTGTTTGATACAAAATCAGAGAAGAGCACTTTTTTTTGACCCAAATCAGAATATTTTTTTATATAACATCACCTCTTTAAAACATGAGCTTTGTCATAATCCATACAAACATTTGAGCTCACAAATGAACACCATCACCATATTATCACAATCATTAATGACTAAACTGTGTTAATTCAAGTTTTTTAATTAGATTCACCTCACACACCTTATAACTCCAATTGCCTCTTTTCTTGGCTGGAGTGTGTGCTCCTCTACATGGTGTGGAATCTTACACCACACTGCTCCTCTACTGGCTTAATATGCATATCTCAGACCACAATCTCTACCACAATCCAGATGGTTCCTCTGCCACACATATACAACAGAAAGGACTTGAACCAACTCGTCCCACACAAACTATGTGTCTCCTTGATATGTTTGCAGATATCAAGCAACTCTACATGCACAAATAGAGGCAAGCAACAAGCAATATACTGAGTGAACAAAAAATATCACAACAATAAATTTTCGGAGATAGGAAAACGATACCAAGCAAGCAAGAATCCACACACATATTTCACATAGGAAAAAAAACCATATAGCCACCAGTTCGCACTTGACCGCTCTAAAATTAAGAATCCACAACGAACTCAACCTAGACTCTGCAATGATTCTCAAGCGCAACGCTCTGCTCCTTGCCACCGCAAATAAATGAAAAAAAAACCAGAAGAGTCTGTCTAGCTGCAATTTTCGATACGTTTCAGAGGACTATTTTTCCTCTACCTATTTGATGATTTTTAATATTAAATTTGGTTCAAAATGTAGGGAAAACAACTTCAATCAAAGGTGGAAAGTGCTAAGGAAGGGATTCGAGCCCAGGGAGAACTATGAGGCTGACAACAGAAAGAGCATCCCATGGAAACACGAGTGCAGTTCCTGATGTTATAGTTCAGGATCAAAAGCGTCGTAGGCGGCTGAAAGATCCATTGCCACTTGAGGCTCCACTACATGAAACAATTTCTGAGTTTGAACATTCACTTTGATACCAAATGAATAAATACACCAACATAATAATGGAGAAAATAATCTAATAACAATGAACACTCAACTCAAATTTTATCATTACCAAAGCATGAATTTATACAATGAGAGAAGATGTTACAAGAAATCATCTTCTCCTATAATCTCTCAACAATATCTCCATGAACCTCTCAAATATATTTCCTAACCTTAATTATACTTTTTAGACATAACAAATAACAACACTACTAAAATCAATTACATCTAGAATATGATAAATGAATCATTATTCCAACAGATCCCCCAAGTTCCATCCCAACCATGATCCTGAAGCACTCCAACTGGATATGTCATACAATGTAAATTTGTTTTGATGAGGCAACCAATCTATGATTAGTCTTGTAGACTCATCTTGAGAAAGAGGGGATCTATTTAAGATGTTATCATTCCAAATGATTATAATATTTCTGTTACCGAGAATCTAGGTAAGCTTAATTTTTATGAGGGGAAGAGAGGCTTGCAACAACTTCCATAATGAAGATCCTTTGGGGTGGGGGATTTTCAAGTCCCATCAGCCGATCCTTTTGAAAGTATTTAAAAGAAAGGGATTTATTACACCACTTGAAGTCTCTTGATATCTTTCGCCACAACATCTTAGAACCAAGAGTTAGGTTGGATAAAATTGGTTCCTTCACCCCAATGCCACCATGGGGTTTGGGAGCCCACACTACTTTCCAAATGACTAGATAGAAGTATTTATGATTGGATTTACTTTATTATCTCTTGAACTATTGCTCTCTTGATTCCCATCGAGGCCAACATTCAAGAGTATTGAAATATGGGTAGAGCAGAGAGAACAAATTTCAACATAATTATCCTACCAACCATATTAAACCATTGAGCTCCCCATAAAGTAAAATTTTCCCAGATATTTGAGAGAATTATGTACCAATCAACAATTGAGAGAGAGTTAAGGCATATGTGAACCCAAGGTATTTGAAGGATATCCAATTCATCAACAGAGGGAATTGGAGATTCCTTGCAATGACAACAAAAGAGCGAGCACTAGCGTTTCATGCATAAAGAAAGCATTTACTATTATTGACTTCCCCTCTTGAAACGAGAAGAAATTGATCCAATATGAGTTTGAACTAAACTACCATGATGGAAGAAGCTCCCCTATGAAGGAGAATGTCATCATCGAATTGGGAGTGGTTTATTTTTTTTAACTTCTAAAGTAATTATGAAACCTAGGATACTCCTTGACCTTCTTTCATGTTCCAACCTTCTCCCCAACATATCTTCCATAAGAATATACTGAAGGGGGGACAACGGGAAGCCTTGGCGAAGGCCCTTCGCGGCCTTGAAAAAATTTGCGGGGAACCCATTTAATAATGGTTCTATCCAGGGGTTATTGATACATGCTTCAATCCAACATATGAAGTAGGGGTCAAAACCAAATTTGGACAGAACATCGAGAAGGAGGATGTGTCTAACACGATCAAAGGAATTTTCCATATCAATATTTATAACATACCTTGATCCCCTCAAGCCTTATTGGAATGTATTGCCTCTTGAACCAACACAACATTATCCCATATTTGTCTTTATGAAACAAACCCACCTTGATTAAGAGATATTAGTTTTTGAAGGATATTCTACAGTTTACTCGTTATAATTTTAAAAATGATCTTATATGAAACATTGCAAAGAGATATAGGCATGAATCGTGAAAATGAAGAGGCATTTAATTCCTTATAAATTAGTGCTAAGAAGGTCGAGTTTGTTGCTCCCTGTTAGAATATAGAAGATTGTGCTCATTTTACCATTGACGATACCCTCGTCACCCAACCATAGGCCGAAGCCACCCTCCAAGCACCTTGACATTGATAGAGAAGAGAATCCTGGTAGAAATCCAATAACCAAGAGAGGCTAATGCACCAAGCAAGAATAGAAACCAAGCTGATCAAATAATCCCACCCAGAGGCTAGCGCACAACTTCCCAGAAGCTTGTGCACAAGATGCAACTGCACCTGCGCAGATCCAGTTTTCTCTGCAACTGTTGAGATGAGAATAATGAGAACTGGCGCCCTGTATTTATAGTAGTCTGGGCAGTTTTACTGGGGCCGACTTCTCCTCATGGGTACTAATAAATTCATATTAAATATATTTCTGTAGCCAACAACTTGTCTAGGGTTTCCTTCGTTTCTTTGCTTCCTTCCAGAGTATTCTAATCTCATCATAGGTCACAATAGAGGTTCATACCTCCTGAAGCTACCATAATATTAACACTCCCCCCTAGCTAGGGAGGTATGGTCTTGAGCACAACAAACCATTCAACTGGTAGCAACACGAGCACCGTTATTATTATCCAACTGGATAATCTCCTATGACAACTGGTACAATATCAATTGATAGAACACACCTGTGTTCATTTAGGTAGTACACAACTACTCAAATTGTGATACATAGTCACAAACAGTGGAACAAATCCACCACAGTAGTATATCTCTATTGTCTGGAGACAGGCGGTCTCCATAACAATCATCACAGGCCAATCTTTCCTCTGTCTGTGAACTCACGAGAAAAGAATACACGCCTCATAATGATGGAACATAACTCCACCGATGGTTTATATCTATTGTCATACGGTCTTCATAACAAACATCATTAGTAGCACATGAAAACAATGTTATGATAAAATTTGAATCATCTGGGCCAATCTTTCACTCCCGCGTCACGTGAGGAAATATGAAAAATATCTTCCTAGGTATGAACATCAACAATGGGCTATACGCTATTCTTCTCAAACAAAGGAAGAAGGATTGTTGTTTACGTTTACGATCTGGACCATTCCTTGCACAGGCCATTCTTCCCCACTAATCCAGTGCACCCTAGACAAAATGTATAAACCCTAAGGAATGTGCAGTGGACCATTCCCCACCACAGACCATTCCTCTACACACTAATCAAAGTGTATACTGCGGAAAGTGTATAGACCTAAGGAATGTCGTCACGATTATGAGGCACGGACCATTTCCACCTTGGGCCATTCCTCCTACATAATCAAAGTCATACGGAGAGAATGTATAACCTACACTAATCAAAGTGCGCCCTGGAGAGAATGTATAACCCTAAGGAATGACTGTCCGGACCATTTCCTCCATTAACCACAAGAGGAAAAGACTGTCCTGCATCAACCCCCAAAACGGACCATTCCTCATGTTAACCACAATGAGAAATCGTTGTCCGGCGAGGCAGACCAGTCTTCTTGAGTAACCCTCAAGAAGAGAGACTGCCCTAGACCACTCCCCATGTTAACCACAATGGGAAGTCCCTGTCTATGATACATCAACAATCAGACTACCTCCCATGTTAACCACAATGGGAAGTCACTGTCCGTCAGAAATCTCAATCCACTTTTCGAACAGAAAAGACTCTGTCCAATCTGGACTATTTTTCAATTACAAAGATAAATAATATTTTCAGTGCTCCCTCCTAATCTGGAGAGTCGTTTAGTCACAAAAATAAATGTTTTCAATAATATGTTTTAGTGTTTTCTCCTAACTTGGAGAATATTCCCTTTCAGCTAAGGGAGTTATTTCCACGATCCCCATCTTCTCTCGGAAATATGCAAACTTGATTCTGGATAGAGGTTTTGTCAGGATGTCTACTGTCTGCTCATCAGTGGGGATATACTCGAGCTTTACCTCTCCTTCTTGAACTTTATCTCGAATAAAGTAGTATTTGATCTCAATGTGTTTTGACCTTTCATGAAACACTGGATGTTCTGATAATCTTATATAACTCTGATTATCACAATATATTATGGTCAATTCTGGAATCTGATCAAATAAATCGGAGATTAACTTCCTTAGCCATACTGCTTCTATGCATGCTTCACATGCTGCCAGATACTTTGCTTTTGTTGTGCTGAGAGCGACAAACTTCTGTTTCCTGCAGCCCCAAGATATCATAGTGGAGCCCAAGCTGAAACACATACTTGAAGTACTATTTCTGTCTTCTGCACTTCCTGCCCAATCAGAGTCTGTGAATCCATGAAGTTGGACATCACTGGATGCAGTATATCTCAAGCCATAGTTTATTGTCCCACGAATATATCTTAGGACATGCTTTGCAGTTATCCAATGCTCTTGTCTAGGTTCCACCTGGAACTGACTTAATGTATTTACGGCAAAGCAAATATCTAGTCGAGTATTTACCAAATACATCAATGATCCAATTAGTTGTCGATATAGAGATGGATCTACTGGATCGGAATCTGGGACTTTCACTTTCCTTATATCTGCATTCATAGGAGTGTCCATGGACTTACAGTCCATCATTCCAAATTTCTGAAGGATCTTTACTGCGTACTTTCTTGTCCAAGGAATACTTCACCACGCTTCTGCCATACTTCTAGTCCCAAGTAGTAATGCATGAGACCTAGATCTTTCATATCAAATTCAGAGGCTAGTTCCTTCTTGCACTGGATAATTAGAGATTC
>SNQJ01S0060293.1:40702-57893 GCA_010110895.2 Picea sitchensis
TTTGAATCATCTTGTACTTGAACATTTAAGTGGGGTAAAAGGAGGTTTCCCCCTCGAAGAGGCTTATTATCTGAAATTCTCTCTTTTTCAAGGCGTTGAATACTTTTTCTGAGGATTTTCTATGCTATATTGATATTTGGTTCTTAACAGTTTATAGCCTTGAACCTTCCATACTAATTTCCTTTTTGCCAATTTCTATTAAAAATTTAAAATTATTGCACACTGTATAGTGTTATGTGATCCGGAAACAAATACACTGCAATATAAATCAAGTATCGATTATTGTCAAATCTTTTTGTGTTTGAACTTTTTGAAAGAACTTGTGATGATATAAGCAACAAAAGAAAAATAATTATAGAACATTCAACAAAGAGTCTACAACACCAATTCTGTCAAATCTATTAGTATCTAAAACATCCATCATGTGCCCATAAGTTTAAATAGAACTAAAAGCTATATATGAAGACCATCATTGCTCTCATTGAACAATAAAAAGAACCTGAAATGTAGGTATGATGATTTCAGTCTTAAAAAAAGGGCATTGGTAATAGAAATAAGAAACTGTAGTAATTGAGCTACACAGATCCAATCACATATTAACTCTGAAAAGGCATTATTATTGGCAAAAACTCATCTTTGGTTACAAGTTTTTTTCAATTCAACATCCATTTCTAATCGTGATAATCAACAATTTCTAGAAAAAGATCCAGAAATAGATTGCTAAGTAATGATTCCCAGGCTATACTTCCATACAAATAACAAATTCCATTAAAAAACCAAGCTTCTAATCCAAACATCATCTTTCACTATTCTCCATGATTTTACTCTGATCTCTCTGCATATCCCTTCTAATCCAATTACATATATTGCATCTAACTACATATATTGACTCAGGTAACAGTCTAGTTGTATTGAGGGTTTGGAACTGGGGACCAGGTTTTTGAAACTGCATAGCACATGCTCACATTCATGGTAAGGTTTCAACAACTTAGGTTTGTAGGATGAACCTTGAGAGGAGACAATGAATATCTTTAAAATAATTGATGAATGATGACAAGATGATACAAGTGATGAATAAAAGGAGATTGATCAGAGTTAATGGTGCTTATGTAGAGTGAAGGTGATATTGCTAAGATATGAAGCATTCAAAGTTAGATTCCTTATAAAATTTGAAGTATCCTACCCCCAGGCCTTTGCAATGATAGGTTGGCGACTTGGATACTTGGTAAAACCAAAGAACTTTGTTTCAGCTTGTGCCAAAATCCAGAGCCAAGTTTGTTGGATTACTGAACAACATACATTCATCTTCAATAAATTTATGACATACCAGTTGAACTCATTTTAGACTGCCTTCCTATTTTAACCACTCCCTTAATATTCATTTCCTCCTTCAGGGTCCTGACCATATACTACTTTATCATAAAATTACATTCTTCATGTACATTTAGGAACTGCTGACTATAGGATTCTATTGGAATGTCCTTGGTACTTATAGACCACATCGGGTGCTAGCAGTATCTCTCAGAAAGAAAGGGTTGGTGCTATGGGCTTGGGATATGCTGGTAGTGAAGCTGTGTCTACCATGGTCAAATCATATAAGGAGAGAAGATACTTCTTAGTCCAAATATTGCAAGCCTTGGAGGGTGTTAAATTATCAGTGCCTCGGGTATGCTTCGTTTTGCTTGAACACATGTCCTATATTATGCACCTATCTAGTGAAATATTGTATTTTCTTATCACGTTGAAAAAACATTGGATAATGCCTGTCTGATATTAAGGTTCCTTAAACATCTTTGCCACAACATTATTTAGTCATTGTACTTCACATTATACTTAGCAACCTGAAAATTAGTATTCAAGTTCCTAGACTTATTATGCAACTACCAATTTAAAATGACCATCAACAAGATTTATATTTTAGAGGAACACCTTACTTCCATTGGAAGGACAGAAGCCCTTCTCACTCTCCTTTGGGAAGAAGCTTTTGTTGTAGTGTCCAAGTACACTATGGCTGCTGAAGAGAAGATGGTCTCTTGCTGAGAATTTATGGTGTATTCTTGCGATATACCATTATCAACATGTAAAGAATTCATAGACATTTCCATCATTTTCAAAAGTTAATTACTTTACTCAGGTCACATTTGTAAGACATTATATAGTTGTTTCAAAGTTATTTTGGGCTTGGGCCATATATATTTCTTACTAGACCCTTTTTGTTACTTGTTTAGCATCTAGAACTCACCTTGGGACCCATACAATAACTAACACAAGTGCATTTGTATACAAATCTATTAAATGTTGAGAATTAAAAAAACTAAAAGTGCCAACCTTAAGATTTTTGCACCTTCCATTACCATTTTCACCTAGATATTTTATTCCACTTGATAGACCAAGGTTAAGATGAATCTTTTGACCATATTCCCCAGGCCGTTGGAGGAAAACATCAATAAAAAACCCAATCAAGACACCAAAAAAAAAAAACTAAATCTATTCATTTGGAAAAAAGGGCTCACTGTGTACACACATACAAAGATAAAAATGCACACTCTTGTGCACTTGGTCCTAGTTTCTTGGATTTTTGAACTGGATGCTTCAAAAACTATAGTCTACACCTATTACACTAGAGTTCTCTACTATTCTCTCCTTGTACTTAATCTCTTTTACTATGGCACCTTATAGAACTGTTACTCAAGATAATTGCCTCTTTGTACAATGCACAATTTGCAACAAAGAAATCTATGAACTTAGTATAAGCCTCCAATTTCAGAAGTATACAACAATTCATTCATCATCAAAGGAAAATTAGGTTGTGATAAACTACCAAAAACAACAAGGAAAATGATTTAATGGGAAACATTAGGAGTTGTTGTGTTGAGACATAAAAATATATTTTGTAATAAATGCCAAAGCAAGATAATATAAACATAATCTAAATAAATAATATATATATATATATATATATATATCTATGGGTTCATAAAAAATATTTTCCATAAATATCATTAGAAAATGGGAAATGTTTATCACTTTAATTAAAATTCATTATTCTTGCATTTAGTTGATAACCATTTTAATTTCCAATCAATAGAATGGGAAATGATTTGATAAATCTGGGTGGTCAAGTGTGAATGCAAGCATGTTACAAGCCCTAATATAGAACATAGTACTTTTAACTTTAAGAGTTCAATCACACAACACAATTGGTTTGAATAATGAGGTTCTACCATTGATGCAACAAGGAAGCCATCATAAATTAACTACTACATAGTGTGTCCTATTCTTTTCTTACTTTTTGTGTGTGCAATTCGTTGGTAAACTCCATATATTATTTTGCAACATTTGATTGTTAGTAACTTAGTCCTTTAAGATCACATCATATTTATCATTTTGTGGATGGTTTTACATTATCTGTATTAAAGGAATTTTGCAGTCCATATATTCTTTTGAATCATTTGATTGTTAGTAACTTGGTCCTTTAAGATCACATCATATTTATCATTTTGTGGATGGCTTTGCATTATCTATATTGAAGGAATTTTGCAGTGTGTAACAATTTAAGAAGGGATTATAAGACAACACATATGCAATAAAACCAAGAATATGATCACATTCCATGTAGATATTCTAAACTCACTTGAATTCTTAAAGATGCATTGGGAGGCAATGCAAGTAGCACTAAAACCATGACCATCCACCAAGAATATAAATGAATCTCATCAACCAAAGGTCTCCAATCCCAATAAGAGAAGAAGCTCAATGAAGGTGTATGTCCCCCAAGTCCATCAAAAGATCCAAGGAACTACCACCAAAATCCATCAAATGTGATGAAAACCACAATGTGCAACCTCATACACTATGAGGTGTAACACTCTAAAAGATATTTCCAATGGATGTAAGCATGCTCTAGACTTTGGAGATCTTTTATGCCTCCCATAAGCTAGCAAATTGTTATTTTCTATAGTTTATGTTGTTGCAAATTTGGGTCTAAGACCAACTTCTTCTCCTTGTGGAGGAAACTTGGGTGGGAACTCACATAAAATTTGTATTAGGTGCTCATAGAGTTCTATATTTTCAGACTTACCATACACTGCTCAAGCTAATTTCTACTCCTCTTGCAAAACAATGACTTTTCAACTTTTGCACTTTGTCTAGCATTGGTTAAAAATGGTGTAATTTGTTTCCTTCCAAACAATGAGGATTTAGAAACTCTGGCCCTCTTTAAGGGTTTGAGAAATCCTTTTACTTCGTCAAAGCACCGGAAGTTATCCGGTTACATTTCAGTAAGATTAAAAATGGCATTCTCTCAGACTATAAATGTTTGACTATCCACTCTAGTTTGCATAGAATTGTTAATAATATTTAAAGGTGAAATTCTTGGGGGAACATATGAATCTTGCATCCCACATTGACTATGGTGACATTTGTTGGAATTTCTCAAAGTTGTATCTGTACTTGTTGTGAAACTAGTTGGTTTGTTTAGAGATTAAAACTACTTAATACAACATATTTATCTGTCTAGAGGTGTAGATAATAATAATAATAAGATATTTTTATTAGTGTCCAACAAATGACCACTAGAGTAAGTCAATGGGGTTGTTGGGTACAATGATGGTACTGTATGAAACTATTAAGCATGCAAGTGTAGCAGGTAGGGAGAATGAAAAACATGTTGAGTATGGGTAAAGGGAAAGAAATATTTTGGTATTGCATAGAAACATGGAACATATGCTTCCTTTAATAATCATGGATATCCAAATTGCAAATGTAGAAAAGCATACTAGCTTGTTTATCATAGCTGGAAACTATTTCTGGGTATGTGTATGTCTTAAGAAAAAATGTCAATCACATAGTACTCAATAGGACTAGCATCACATATAAGCCTTAAGGATGGTACACCATCTCTAAACATTGCATATACTTCCTAGGTAGTCACATTTTAAAAGTGTAATGTCAGAATTTTATGGCCCTCTAATTCTCAGCCTGTGGGTGAAAATAGATTATGAAATAGGATGTTACAACCTTACTTATACACTTGTTTTTTGGAAGTGGAAATAACAAATATTTTGACTTTGTTCTAGTAAAATCATAGTGGATAGAAATAATATTATGTACAACTCTAAGTTCACTTCTTAACTCCCTTAAAATGAGAACAAATGTGTACAAATACCATGGCTAAATTATATAAAAACATGTGGAAATCATATGGATGGAAACAATATTTAGTACAACCCTACTCATACACCTCCAAATGATAATCAATAGGTACAAGTGCCCATTATTTTATGATCAAAACCATGGCTGGAAATAGTCATTTGACAACCATTAATATGAAAATTGAAACCATATTTTTTCCCATCAAACATTAATATACAACAGTAAAGGCTCTAATCTCTCTTGATGAGACTATTAAAATGTCGTTGTGGATTGGTTGGCTTTGAAAATCCCTCCAAAATTAATATTTCAAATGAATACATTTGAAAGAAATAGAGTGAAAGGTATGGTACAGGTTTTCAAAGATAATGAAAAACTAGAATAATGTTCAACTATGTGTTTAAATCATGCATTAACATAATTAAAATGAATAGTACACCAAAAATCAACCTGAACATTCTGACTCCAAAAAGTTCTATCAAAGATAACAAATCTCACAAAATATGTAGAAGAAATTTACAATGATTATTATTTCATGAAATCATCAAGATGTTGATTGCTCTTCCCATAATTAATGTCAGATTTTCCCTGTCCCAAGGGGGAGACAAGATGTGTCACCCGTAGCCCATGCCTTGCAGTCCTTGGAAAGCTTCCAAAAAGGGCAAAAAATAAGAAATTGTACCCAAAAAGCTAATGAATCATGGAAACAATCCATGGACAACCAAAGCCTAAAGGCAACAATCAAATTGAATGTGTAAATGAGATTTCTACAAAAAACAGTTTTTAGCTAAATGGATGGACATTATAATCTCCGTCATATTTAATTTTTTCCCACAAATTGTTTTTCATGAAATTCCTACTGGCTTACATAATTTGGATACAAAGTGAATTTTTTTTTCTCCAACCTACTCTTCTAAACCACGAAAATGATTGCATTATCTTAAATAGGGTAATTTATTTCTCCTGCATAGATTGCTATCTAAATACAATTGTTTTGCAGTGTCAGAGGTTGGTAAAAAACATTATGCTGAGAGAAAAAAATAGTCTTGTTAACGAGCTTTCTAATGCAATGAAACATTGACATACCACCTTTGATCAACATGTTTGAGCATTGCATAACATATTTCATTAGGGTGTTTGAAACTCACACGTCTACGCCTTCTCTCCCTTGCACCTGTCTATTACTAGATCAATAGAAGCAACAGGTGGCTCGAGTTAAGGCCAGCCAGTAAAGAGATTGAGTGAATGCCAACCAATGTGACCGTTTACATATACATGGGTGAAATCATTCCCATTGAAAGCTATGGGAAAAATCAGTGTCATAAACCTTTGATTCGAGGATATGGGAGAGAAATATTTTCCCTAAAACATTGATTCGAGGATATGCAGGGCGATTCACCCAACAAAAAAAACTGGATTCTAAAAATTCGAGGTGAATTGGAAATTTTGTGATGAAATCGGGAGGGCGAAGCCTCTTTGCACAGGATTTTCTGATTTTCTTTATGGTACTAATGATATACCATATATATATTTTTAATTTAATATTTGGGCTAAAAATTTTAATTTTCTTAAAAACTGCTTCAATAAAAATTCGCCCCTACAAAAATTTAAATCCTAAAATTTTGCCCATGAGCGAAATTTTGCCTCTAAAATTATCTATGATACTTATTTAAAACTTTTTCCAGATCACTCAATGATAATCACAATAATGCAGGGAAGTAAGCAATAGACCATTCAGAATCATTCACACAAATGAGATACATAGAGACAGATATTTCCCGAGGAAACCCATAAAGGGAAAAAACCTCTTCTTCTTTATATGATAAGTAATCTATACATTATTTACATTATCATACATATGAGCACTAATTCATAATGAGGCTTCAACCTCTGTTTAGCAAGATGCTACTTGCTGAGATTACTAACTCTCTGGATTCTCTAACACCAACTAGAAGGAAGCACCGACTCCCTAGTTTCTCTAGCATCCACTAGAAGGAAGCACCAACTCCCTAAGTGTTCCAGCTCCAACTGGATGGAAGCACCAACTTCTAGTTACACAGGAAACAACCTGTATAACAGAGAACAACAATTCTCCCTTGCACCACCCTGCCACCCTGGTTTCTCTGGCTGCAACCAGATGGAAGCTACAACTCCCTACATTCAAGCACCCACTTGAACCACTGAGGACAACCATCCTCCCTAGCACCTCCCTACCACCCTGAAATATAAATATTTGTTACTAAAACTTATCATAGTGACATAAAGTTCTTCAATGGATTACCAATCTCATCGCTGTTCTGCTACACTGCACTGCTCTGTCTGCATCAGTGTCTTCTGCACACTCCTCTGCGCTTTATGTCCTTCTCGATTTATGCACTGTATGCCCTGTCCATTTAATGCACCATTCCTCTGCTATGCATTTCTTCTGCTGCGCTCTACCTCCTTCTTCACTTGTCTATCCCACTTAATAGCAACAACACCTCTTTTCTTTCTTCTACATTCTTATAATCTCTATACTCCTTGTGCATCCCATCTGCTCCTCCCTCTTGCATGCTCTTCACCCCACCAATGTCCACCACATCAGGGTCTACACTTCCACTCCACAATACCACCCGTTCACTCCTATGCGCCACGTTGTTTTTCTCTGTTCTGCATCTCCTGCTCATTTTGAGTGCTCTGCCTGATCATCATGGTGACTCTTCAGCTTCTCTGGTGGTTTCCCACGCATCCATCATCACTCGATGTTATACTGAGATTCCTCAGCTTCTCTGGCAGTTGAGACTCTTCATCTTCTCTGTCATAGATGAGCTCATCCTATGGAAGAAACCATCAGTTGTTTCTAGCAGTTACACTCTAAAGTGCAATAGTATCCCTCCAATCTTATTCAAATTCATCTGCACCATTGGATTGACTTCATAAACACTTGCATTCATTTCATCATTCCGCACTTTGGCATTTCGGGATCCTGTGATGAGTTGTCTCAACTCTCCATGTCACGAGCTCCAAAATGGAGCTTGGATTCTAGAACTCTACTCTCCATCTCTCAACCATGTGACCACAAGAGGTGACCGAGCACTTATCCATAAATCACTTTCGCGATTTTGCATTTCGACACTTCGACATTCCTATGGTGATGAGTTCTTGATGCTCCATGTCACGATCCTCGAAACTTCGAAATGGATCTTTCCGATTCGAGCTCTTCTCTACAGATTTTCGATCTCCAGATCAATGGTCCACGATCCGTGGTGATCGGATGACTATCCTCAACCTTTGGGACATTGGGGGAGTGGAGAAGCTAAAACTCCCGAAGAAAAAAAAACTCACGTAGTGAGGTCAGTATTGCGTCACTCGATGATGTGTCGTGACCAGAGTGGCTGTCACGTGTCACTCATAATTGTGATTTCTAGTTCCCTGAAATGCCTAATCAACTCGACACTTGTAATTGTCTAATCATGCCACGTGTCATAGTCTTCCACCAATCCTTTCTGACGTGGTCTACCACATTCTCCTCTTGGATCTATTGGCCCATATCACTTCGCGATTTCGCATATTGCGATTTCAACATTCTCGATGTGACTGTTCTCGACACTTCCAAGTCTCGCTCTGCGAAACTCCGAAATGAAGTCAGATTAGCTTTTTGGCTTTTTTCACTTTGTAAATTCAGAAATCCTATGATGAGGAGTCTCGACACTTGACTCCTCCATCTCCCGGTATCTAAAAATCTGGTATCCGAGACTGTCTCCTGCTTTCAGGATTTTGACATTTCCCATTTCACGATTCTGGGACTCTTGTGGTTAAGTGTTTTGACACTTCAACTCCCGGTATCCGGAATAGTCTCCTACTTTCGAGATTTCGGCGTTTCGCATTTTGCGATACCGAGACTCTTGTGGTGAAGTGTTTCAACACTTCAACTCTCGGTATCTGGGACTCTGAAATGGAGTTATTTCCTGGTCTATAAAACTCTTGTTGATGTGCCTCTTTCGGGATTTCGAGATTCCAGATTTCGCAACTCCGGGACTCCTGTGTTGATGAGTCTCAACTCTTGACTTCTCAACCTCTCGGTATCCGAAACTCTGAAATGGAGTCAGATCAACATATTCCGACATTTTTCATTTATCCATTTCGACATTCTTGTCGTGAGTTGCTTCCTTGACTCCTCCAATGCCCGGTATCTGAAACTCCGAAATGGAGTTTATGCTTCTGATCTTTCCATGCAATTATCCCTGCGCTATTGATCTTCCTTACATACCTGTTTTCGATCACATAAATAATCACACTCTTGCACTCTTCGTGCACCTCTGCACTATCTCTTCTGATCTTACGTTGTCCCTGTTTTTCCATCGTTGTATACTCTGATCTTTCCATCAATGACAAGCACATCTTCCTGAAAACATGCCAACAATCTCCCCCTTTGGCATTGATGGAAACCATGAATGACTGCGCTAATCTGTTTGGATTTCCAACTGTAGCATCCGGTCCGGACCACTCCTTTTCTCCCCCTTTGACATCAATGTCAAATAAAACATGCTCCCCCCGAGATATTGCATAATTTTTAGAAGGTATCAGATATTTAATCAATACAAAGCTCCCCCTAATAGAATGGACTCTCTTAGGTGTGAGATGGGAAGACACCTAGCTTCTATCGGAGATATTCAAATCGTGTCTTGGCTAGGGGTTTAGTAAAGATGTCTACAATTTGTTCTGTGGTTGGAATGTAATGGACCTGAACAACCTTATTGGTGACCTGCTCTCTCAGAAAATTGTATTTTATGGGAATATGCTTGGTATTGGAGTGGAATACAGGATTCTTGGACACACTGATGGCACTAGTGTTATCAAAATGGATTGGGATCGGTGCAGCGCATTTTACCTCCAAGTCTGCAAATGCCTGAATCATCCATAATATCTGTGTGCAACAGGTAGAAACAATAATGTACTCTGCCTCTGTAGTTGATAAAGAAATGGAACCTCGATTTTTACTAAGCCATGCTACTAATGAGTCACCCAAGAAGAATGCTCCTCCACTAGTGCTTTTTCTCTCATCAACACAGTTTGCCCAATCTGCATATGAATAGGCAGTTAATTGAAAATTCTGATTTCTGGGATACCACAGACCATGAGTCATTGTTTCTTTCAAATACCTAAATATCCTTTTGACATCTAGAAAATGAATGTTTAGGTGCAGACTGATATGTTCCTACGATTCCAACAACATGCATTATGTCTGGGCGAGATACTGTGATGTAAAAAATATTACCGATCATTGATATATATGAACTTTGATCAACATCAGGTGAGTCATCATCCTTACTTAATTTTCATCCAGTAACCATAGGTGTGCCCACAGGTTTAGAGTCTTCCATTTGAAATATTTTGAACATTTCTCTTAGATATTTTTCTTGAGAAATGAACATCCCTTCAGAACTCTGAGTAATTTGCAGACCAAGAAAAAATGATAGTTCACCTATCATAGACATTTCAAATTTAGACTCCATGGCAGAAGAAAACCATTGTACCAACGAATCCTTATTACATCCGAAGATGATGTCATATACATAGACCAATACGATGAGCAGATCATTATCCTCTATTTTGATATACATATTGTTATCAACTGTTCCTCTCTTGAACCCTTTGTCTTTGAGATATGTATCCAGTCTGTGATACCATGCTTGAGGGGCTTGTTTTAACTTGTATAAGGATTTCTTCAGCTTGCATACTAAGTCAGGATTACTAGATAGTTCGAAACCCTCTGGTTGTTCCATATAGACTTCTTCACTTAAATCTCCATTTCGAAAATCTGACTTGACATCCATTTGATAGATGTTGAGACCCGAAATTGACATCCCCATTACCCTATTATACTCTTCATTTATACCTTTTTGGCCTACCTAGAGCTTGGGTGAATGACAAGAACGCTACCATTAGACAATGATAAGGTCATAAGATAAAGTATGGTTAATTCATGCATTTTGTGGTTTATAGAGTTAAGGAATTAAATATTTCATGTACTAATGCTTCAATTTGTCAAATATAAATCTTTGACCTCTAGATGTCCAACGTTCCTGTAGCATCTCAGCTATCCGGTACTTGCGCACCAAGACTGCCACTGTTCGAATCTGGTACCAAATGCATCCAGTACTAAAATCTCGTTTGTTACAATTTGGGACCAACGACCACACATTGTCATGATCTGGTACTGCCTTTTGCGCACTGTCATGATCCGGTACCACCTACTTGTTACGATCCGGTACCTATATGGGAGAGCCTAATACACTAAATTAAGATCCAGATCTCGCCTAAGCCAATTGGTGGATGTCTATTTTCTTTATCAAGGCTATGATAAGAATAGTTTGTTGATTGCCTCATCCTCATGCACTTCATGTCATGAGGATGAAGCTAAATATGTAACCAAATGATTGAATTTAAACATTTGACTGATTTGAAAATCACTTCACCTCCTTGTGTTTCACGATTAAGACTATTAAATAGCCATGACAAGGATGGTGGAAGTGTAGAAGAGTTGGCATATTACCATTATGTGAAGCAACATGTGATAATAAAGAACATATTCTGCATGAAGATTAATAGAATGTCATTTATCTCCATGTTCTGATTATCTATGATTACGTATGAGTTGAGTTGTTAACGAAAGTTTGATTTTATGATTTGAAATGTGAGTGAGAGTAATGTGTGTGTTGAAGACAAGCCTCCTGTAGACTTCTGTAGCTGACCTGTTGAAATGGCAAGGGCCCACCGCCCAACAAAGGTTAGCCACTTCGTGGATTAGCATTAGTATTTATTTTCAGTAGTGTAAACATTAAATTATCTAAAGCTTTAACTCTGTTAGATGATAGCAATATAACTTAGACTAGGATTTCCATTATATAATTGTTTAGAGATCTTTACTTGCTCTGTTTTTGCATATGCTCTGTTTTTATGAATTTGGTTTTCAGACATGAATGTTGGTAGCAGTGGTCAGACATATTTGAAGGAGAACTAGTGAAGTCCACAACAACACATTGTGAACCACAACATACTCAGTATATTGACTATTGAACTGCCCATGCTATGTCTTGATGATTGATGTGTGATTTCCTTTTCAATAGTGTGGATTGCATAGTTAGTTTTCTGGGTCGAATAACAGAGTTGATCTGTCAAACCAACTCCATCTCATACTTGCATGTTCCATAATGGAGTGGATAGCCTCTTTGTGAAAGACAACCAAAGTGCATTGCAATTTGCTATTTTGATTTGTTTCCAGCATGCATAATCTAGTTTAATTCTATACTCGTGACATTAGAAATTACCTTTCTTACTGGTGTCTTATAACTCTGTTGATTACAAATCCCATATTGATAATTAATGAGTGAATTATACTAAACATATAAGAAACACAACATTTTGGTGCCGTTGTCGGGGTGTTGCAAACGGTATGAAGTAATTTTTAGCCTAGATTATCTGTATAAATATTTTTTTTAAGGCTGCTTGAGGGAGGAGGATAAAACATTTAAGACGTGAGTGAAGAGCCATGCGGCCACTAGAGTGGGGTTCTCCGAAGCCAGGTTGCCTTCTTACCTTCTAGATAAAATTAGGATTTCAATTCAGTTAAAGAATCAAATTTCCATTTTATGCATAGATATAGAGATAACAAGGGTAGATTTGTAAGCTCCAAAGATTAAAAAACAACCCCCCCCCACTAATCCAACCGACACTGGTGTGGGAAAAATTTCACCAACAAAAATTTCAAGGGGAGCCAACAAGGCTCCAGAAGGAGAACCTAAACTGAAAGAATCAGTATTGGGACAGGTAGAACGTGAGTCTGCTGAACATTTAGGAGACACGTAAAATACAGTTTCTGAACCATCCATTAGTAGAATGGAAGAAGAAGAAGGAAATGCAGCCACAGAGACTAAAACTTTTGGGTTTCCAATCTTGGATATTTCCAGAAACATCAACATGAAGAATATCCCACTATCATCGTTACCCACTTTCAGAGGTATGTCAACTGAAGACCCAGATTTATTTTTATTTGAGTTTGACATATTATGTAGAAGCTATAACTACTCAGATGATGCCCAAAAACTTAAGCTTTTTCCTACTACAATGAAAGATTCATCCTTAAGATGGTTCATGAGCTTAGGATAAAATACAATCCTTTCTTGGGATCAAATGAAAGACACATTTTTATGAAAATACCAAGACTATTGTAAGGATAATGTTAAAAACGACATTTTTAAAATGCAGCAAACATAAGATGAAATCCCTGAAGACTACTTAGAAAGGTTCTTATACAACTATCAAAAGTCAAAACTATTCACCACAGACCCAGCTGTAGTAAGAACTGTATTATTTAAAGGTCTCAAAGATGATTGCATAGAAGTTTTAAACTTGTCGAGTTCAGGATATGTACACCAAAATCCTTTTGCAGAAATTGTAGATTATCACAGGAGATACTCAAGAGGACAAGCTAAAATAGGCAAAGGACCAAGAGATCCTTTTAGCATAAATACAAAACAAGGCTTAGGGACTGTCACTAGAACTGAGTTAGGAAACTTATTGGAGAACTTTAAAATAGACATCTTGAGCACAATAAGTAACCAGTTAGATACTCTGAAACTGAAAAAGAAACAAGAAGAAGATGCTTTAGCAATATTTTGTCATAGATGTCAAAAGAAGAACAATAGCGAGAAAGAATGGCCATTAAATGTCATAGAAATCTATGGTTTGTGTACCCTAGAACACCCCACATCTGAGTGTCCAACCTTGCTTGAGCTACAAGCTAGGCATGTATAGGGGAGGCAGAGTCTCACAAGAACAACCATTCCCTTCTAGAAGACCTTGGAGAGCCCAAAATCCCAATACATTTTATGATCCTAATACACAATATCAACAACAACAATGGGGTCCTTCCCCAGTGACCTATCCACAATGGACACCTCAACAAAATCAACCATGGCAACAAGGTTTGAGGGGACCTATGTATGGAAATCCCTCTTATCCTACATATCCACAGTACCCTGCAAACATTTCCCAATTACTACCTGGATTCAACCCACAACAAATGCAAGCCTTACTCCCACCTCCTATACAACAACAATTTACAACACCCTTAAATCCTAATCAGTAGTAGGAAGTATCTATAAATGCCAATAAAAAACCATAAAACCAAGCTGCCCACAATCCCTCCAAGACCAACAACAATCCATGCCCAACCAATCCCTAGCCCCAATAGTCAACACACCCAGCTTGTGTAGAATATAGAAGTTCAAACCTTCCCCACCTATGAAATTCAACTGCGATTGGGGAAAGTTGTAAACCAATCAGATCCTGCAGTAATAATTCAGGAAGAAAATGATAATCATTCTGAGGAAGAAAACACTCAAACCAACCCTACATAAGAAGAGGTCTCTCCTCCTATTCCAATCACTTCTCAGTCTGTACGAGTACCCCAACAAATTAATCTCCCACCTTACCCTGAAATACTATTAGTGAAGAAACCTGACCCACCCTTGCACATAGATATAGAAGACAAATTACAAAATGTGTGCATAAAAATACCTCTGCTACAAGCCATTAAAGATATCCCTATATATGCCAAAATCATAAGAGATATTTGCATTAAGAAACCAGGAAGGAAGAAGAAGGAACCTCCCCTTGTTCAGGTAGTGGGACAATTATCTGAATTTATTTCTGAAATGCCATACAAATATAATGCCCCCGGAAATCCAGTAGTCACTATCGAAATTAATGACATTTCTCTACCAAACAGACTCATTGATCTGGGCACATCTATTAATGTAATTCCTTTTGATACTATACAAAATCTCCAAATAAACTAGTTAAGACCAATCCAAACCATGACCGAGTTGGCAGATAAGTCAGTCATTAGTCCTGCAGGAAGTCTAGATGATGTCACAGTCACTCTAGCTTCTTGGGAATATCCAGTAGACCTTTTAGTCATCTATTCTAAATTATCCTCCAAACCAGGACACCCTGTGGTTCTTGGTCACCCTTGGCTGGCCACAGCAGATGCCTTTATCAGTTGTCGGTCTGGTGAGATGACTATATCCAATGGCACACATAGCCAAAAACTTGTCCTCTTCCCTCCTACCCAACCGACATAGGAAATACCTATTTGGTTAGAAAACACTTATGGAGAGGAAGATTGCATCAAACCTCTGTTAACACTTGAACAAGTAAGAGGAATACAAGAACAATCAGATGAACAAGTCTTAAGCTTATTTTTGGCTGACACAAATTGCATTGAATACCCAAGGTCTTTTGCAGAATTGTCACATATTTTTAGTTCTGAATTTCAACAAACTTGGCACCTTGATATCACTCAATTATATTCTTTATCACCAACCTCCTCAGATAAGGAAGAAACTACCAAACTTGTTGATATTAGCCCAATAAAACCTTTGTATATCAACTCTAGTTTGGAACCAAAACAAAAGACACAAGTGATTGAAATGCTCCAAAGACAATTTGATGCCTTTGCATGGGATTATGTAGATATGAAAGGCATTCACCTGACACATGCACACACCATATCTACACTAATGACCAAATTAGACCAGTTAGACAACCTCAACAAATGATGAATCCATCCCTTAAAGATATTGTAAAAGAGGAATTGCAAAAACTCCTTTGAGCCAATCTCATATACCCCATTTTAGATAGTCAATGGGTATCTCCACTTGTCATAGTTCCCAGGAAAAATGGTAAGTGGAGGATATGTGTAGAATTATGGGAGTTAAACAAAGCCACCCATAGGGATTATTTTCCCTTACCATTTATTGATCAGGTGTTGGATACCCTATTCGGAAAGAAGTACTTTTTGTTCTTGGATGGATTTAGTGGTTACAACCAGATACAAATAGCACCCGAAGACCAGGAGAAGACCAATTTCACCTACCTTTGGGGCACATATGCTTATAGGGTGCTCCCTTTCGGAATTTTCAATGCCCCAACCACTTTTCAAAGAGCTTTCCTAGCCATTTTTTCTGACTTAACCAATGATTGTGTGGAAGTCTACATGGATGACTTCACAGTCCATGGAAAAGACTTCCAGGAAGCATTGACCAGTCTAGAAAAAGTCTTGATTAGGTGTAAGGAATCAAACCTTTCCTTAAGTAATGAAAAATAAAAAATGATTCTCACTGAAGGTATTGTTTTGGGACATCACATTCTGATTCTGGAATGAGAGTTGATCCAGAAAATATTTATATCATCACACAAATCAGAATACCTTCCTCACAAAAGGAAGTCCATATCTTTTTAGGACATGCTGGCTACTATAGAAGATTGATTCCGAATTTTACAAGACTAGCTACCCCTTTATTCAAATTATTATCTAAAGAAGCCGAATTTAATTGGGATGACGAATGCCAAATATCTATCGAAATTCTAAAACAAAAATTATCAACTACCCCTATGTTAAGAGGACCAAATTGGTCCTTTCCTTTTCATATCTGTATCGATGCCTCAGACACATCCCTTGGGGAAGTCTTTGGACAAAGAGAAAATCAAATTCCCTATGCTATTTACTTCGTCAGTAAGAATCTGTCTCTAGCTGAAGTTAATTATACGGTCACAGAAAAAGAATTGCTAGCTGTAGTCCACGCTATCAATAAATTTAGACACTATATTATAGGATATCAATATTTTGTACACACTGATCATTTAGCCATCAAATTTTTAATGAACAAACCTGTAACAAATCCTAGAGTTACACGATGGCTCTTATTATTACAAGAGTTTAACATTAACATTATTGATAGACGTGGTAAAGATAATCTTGTGGCTGATTTCTTATCTAGAATGATTCATCTGGGAGATAATGCACCAGTAGAAGATAACTTTCTTGATGAAAATTTATTTTCTATTTCTAGATTCACTCCATGGTATGCAGATGTCGCTAATTATCTTGTGATAGGGAAGATGCCTCATAAATTGTCTCCTAGAGAAAAATAGAAAGTCATTCAACTAAGTGCAAATTACATGTGGCAGGATGATTGCCTTTACAAAACAAGAC
>SNQJ01S0060294.1:29872-41889 GCA_010110895.2 Picea sitchensis
CTACTCTTTCTTTTATAATCTTCAATTACAACCTAACCCTAATCTCCAAAGTGATTTACGGTTGATATTACTTCTCACCTCACTTTTGATCAATGACCAAGATTAAATGCTAATTACTTTTATTATTTCCTTAAATAATTCAAATAATTAACAAAATCACTTTAATAATTCTTTTAATTAAAGTAAAATCTCAAGGTAGAAATCTTTGGACGATTTCCACACATCTAAACACTTAGACCTGTGTGTAAATACATGTATGATCCTAAAAAAATAAAAAATAAAAAATTTGTCAGCAACCTATATAACACTTTATTGGTCACAATAGATTGTAGTTGAGATCTTAATAGGAATTTCAAGTTCTAGCAAAAGTTGGCAGATCCATAAGTTGCTTGAGTATCTGCTTGAACGGTGCCATGATATTCTTCGAATGTAGTTGGCAAAGAGACTACCTTCTATTTCTTGCATGACCATGCCAACGGTCCAGTGCTAAAGTAAAACACATACCCAGAAGTGGAATTATGATCATAATTGTTGGCAGCCTAGTCGGAGTCAGTGAAGTAAACCAACAAATATGAGCTTCGAAATTATTTGATACCAAAATGATTTGTATCCTTAAGAGAGTGAAAATTGTGTTTGACTTATTTCTAGTGGTTTTCTTTAGGGTCCTTCATAAACCAAGAAACCAAACTAGCAACAAAGGAAATTTCATGTTGAATATGAGTAAAATAAATAATATCATCGATGAATTCTCGATAAAGTGTAGCATCAACTGTGGTTGTTTGCCAATTTTTGGTGAAATTTAATCTAGATTGGAAAGGAGTAGCACAGGGATTAAAATCAACCATATTAAAATGTGTCAACAGATCCATCACATATTTAGACTAAGAAATGAAAAATCCATTGCACAGTGGTAATAATTGAAAACCGAAAAAATAATTCAGACTACCAATATCTTTCATTTCAAAGGCGTTAGCAAGTTTTTTCTTTAATCTAAGGATGAGATCATTATTATTTCTAGTAATGACTAAGTCATATGCATATACAAAAATAATCAAGGTGGCTCCATTGGTATGTATTACATACAATTTGTGATCAAATTCACAATGTTTCAAACCAAGTCTAAGAAAGAACTGTTGATTTTAGCATATCAGGATTGGGGGCGCTTGCTTCAAAACATAAAGTGACTTTTTGAGTCAACAAACCATGTTAGATTTTTTCATAAAACCAGGTGGTTGTTCTCTAAAAATTTCTTCAAATAGGTCTCCATGAAGAAAATCACTCTTCACATCCATCTGATAGATTTGGCATCCAAAACAAGTAGCAAAGGAAACAATCGGTTGAATAGAGATTTGCAATAGGGATGAAGGACTCAATGTAATCAATTCCTTCTTTTTGAGAAAATACCTTCACTACTTGGCATGCTTTATATTTCTCAAAAACACCTTTAGAGGTAAATTTGTTCTTGTAGACCCATCAAAACTTCACAATGTTTTTTCCTTAAGGTCACGGAATTGAGTCCCAAGAGTGATTCTTTGAGAAATAATCATTTTTTGTCTGCATAGCCTGCTCTGATTTATCTCATCCTTCAACATATAAGTAGGAAACAAGATCAGAAGCTTCAAGTGCATGATTCATTAGGGAAATTTTGACATGTTCCTTATGACTTTGAGTTTTTCGTCCCCAGGAAGAATCTGTAACATCAACTCAACAACTTCAAAAATCTTGGAAAATCTTCTAGGTAGACAAGAAATGGGTGAACTTTAGTTCACTCCAATAGGTTGATAATAAGTTGGAGGGTCTTCAGTCGACAAAACAATTGAGACGAAGGATGATATATTAGTTGACTCATAAGTCGATGCTCTAGTTGAAACATGAACAAAATTCAATTGTCGAGTCGAATGACTGAAATATGGGATCGGAGAACTAGTGACAGAGAAAACATCAAAGGGATCATTATGAAACAATACAAAGGAGGCATTCAACAACTTGATTCCATAATAATTCTCAAAAAACTATATATTTCATCTGATAATAATTTGTCGTTTGACAGGATCAAAAAATTGATAGGATTTTGGCTCTTCAGAGTAGCCCATCATGATGCAAGCATGACTCTTTGCATCTAATTTATTTCTGCAATCATCGGAAGTGTGATATGAGACAACACATCCAAACATATACAGGTGGCCAACTAAAGGCTTGTTTCCACACCATAATTCGACTCGAGTCATGGAAGGAATATATCAAGTCGAGATGATATTGAGTATATAGTTTTCACAATACACCGCTTCAGCCTAGAAGTAAGGAGGCATATATTATCCTACGAAAGATATTTATCCATTTCGACTAACATCTGATTCTTGCATTCTGCAATGCAATTCTCCTAAGGTGTGTGAGGAACCTATCGTTTCTAGTAAATACCATATTGAACCAGGTATTCTTCAAAAGGTAGATTTACATACTCACCACTATTATCTGATATCAATCACTTAATCAGTCGAACAAATTTAGTTTTAGCAATGGCTCTAAACTCCTTGAACTTTTCAAAGACAAGTTTCTTGTTCTTTTGAAAATAAACCCATGTAAATCGATAAAAATCATCAATGAAGGTCAAAATATACATTGCACCTGCTAGTGAAGGTATATTGATGTCGAAGACATCACTGTGAAACAACTTCAGTAGGTTCTGTGCTCACCATGCTTTACCAAATTTGAATGGTTCCTGATGATGTTTCTTGAGAACACAACCCTTACAAAATTGTTCAGGAGGTAACACCTTTGGTAAACCAACAACCATGTTATAAGTTTCCATTGCCTTCAAACTTCATAAATTTATGTGTCTGACTTGCTTATTCCAAATTCGAATTCTCTTATCAATGTGAGAAAAAACTACAACTGGTTTAATGTTAGGTCAATATATGTCCCATAATTTATACAAACTGTCTGTCGGGTCAAGAACCCTACCAGTGAAAATCGACATGTCTATCCTCAAATCAAGAACATAGAACCAATATGACCAAAATTTAACAATATTACTTTTATTTGTTAACGGAGAAACAAAACATAGATTGGCACTAAAATTTGGCACATGATAGTTGTCGACAATAACTACAACTGGTTTAATGTTAGGTCAATATCTGTCCCATAATTTATACAAACTGTCTGTCGGGTCAAGAACCCTACCAGTGAAAATCGACATGTCTATCCTCAAATCAAGAACATAGAACCAATATGACCAAAATTTAACAATATTACTTTTATTTGTTAACGGAGAAACAAAACATAGATTGGCACTAAAATTTGGCACATGATGGGCTTGTTTGACAATCTTCCCATGTTGAAATTTGTGGCATCACCTACTATCAAACACCCAGAGAAAAACCTATCAACATGATTTTCCTCCTAGCTCTTCATCCAAACCAGGAACAACAAGGAGGCATCCTAGCCATGTGATGAGGCGCACCCAAAGTCGACTACCCATTCCTATTCTATGTAGAATGAGACAACAAGCCCTCAAAAGTTCTTACTTGGAAGGTGAAATTATTAGTGGGCTAGCTTATAAGGAACATGTCTCCTTTGAAGCGTTTAACCTTTTCCTCTAAATTGTCTCTCTTATTGAAGTAGACTTTCTCCACATGTCCAGTCTTTCCACAATACCAACACATTTTCTTCTTTCGACTGCATTGGGGTGCATTTGTATATCCCTTAGGTTTCTAGTCATGGTATATAGGTTTCTGTGTATATGAGCCAAACCTTAATCTATCCCTAGGATCTATCTTTCTGTTTTCCTTGAGAAATTGGCCCTGATGTTTACATCAAGCTTTCATTATTCAAGCAATCTGTGTTGATCAATAATCAAAAGGCGACATAAATATTCAAAGGTGTAATCATTACCATCTTCCTTCTATTTTTCCAGTTAGTTTGGAAGGTTGACACAAACATGTTGAATGGTGTTCTCAATTTCATTAGCACTAACTCCTTGAGTTATCCATCTTTATTTTTATAGTTTTTTCCACATTCACTCAATTTCAATTGAATTTCTTTGAAACATGTTAAATATTACTCCATTCTTTCAAAAGAATGAGGATCAATATGTATCAACTCTTTCTCCATATGTCATATGAGAAGTCTTTAGTCACCAATTTAATTACTAATCCTTCATTGATAACAAATATTTTCTCAATTAACAAGATCTTTAAATTGACAGTGCATCTTTCATTGTTATGTATATAGCTTCACTTTAACTATAATATTTACTTATGAAATTAACTTTCATAATCCATTCAGATAAGTAAATTTTTAAAAATAAAGAGGAGATCAAAGCGAAAAAAATTATACAAATACACCAAAACTTGATAATTGAGTTTACAAGACACCCTGGCTACATCTCCGGGTCCTCTTCTTGTGGTCTGGCCTTTTGATTATATCAACAAAAGTGGCAAAATTACATGAACATATCCAGCTTCTAGAAATGACTCTTAATTTTGTTCCTCAGATCCGATTCTAGTCTGGACCATTTCATCCACCTCAGAATTATGACAAAAAATGACTATACACATGACTATGTTTTGTTCTAAGCTTCCCTCCTTACCAACAAGCCTCTTGGGCATGAAAAATGCCACTCCTTAATGGTAAAATCCTGCTTGGTTATATACCAAAGGGTCAATAATTCAAGTCTTCCTTCACCCACATTTAATGGGATTTGGTCTCATTTAATTTGGGGAATAAAACATACCAAATAGAAACTTTAATACATATATGGTCCAACCAAACCAATTAATTGGTTAACCATAACAATATATCTCAACAACCATATATGGATTTTTCCCAATAATATATGGCCTATCCAATGGAAACCATAAATAATAATCATATGGTATTTAAAATCTCATATATAAGATATGGCCAACTAATTTTTGGTGAACCATATACATGGTTACAATCTGTAACCATATGACATAATCCATCCATATGATATAATTCCCCACTTTTAATGGTTTTGACCATTTTTTAAATGGGTGTGAAATATATGTTTTAACAACCATATAATATATATGGTTTATAAAAATATATCATATAACAATCAACATTTTTGAAATAACCAAATCCACTTTTAATGGATTTTGGATCCTCTTTTAATGGAAATTGGATCATCTTTTAATGGAATATGATTTTCTTAATAAATATTTGTTATATGTTTAAAAATCATTTTAATTAGTTTGTTAAATAAATAATCCATATCCAATGAAATATTCCATGACCACCCATGCACCACATGGTTAAATGTGTCACTTTCTCACTAGTCCACCTTTCTACCACATATCAAATTGCCACATCAACACTGCCACATCATCAATGCAACATGATCAATGCCACATCATCTTACCATTTCAAAATGCCATGTCAACATGTCACATTAGCACTTTCATGCCATCATTTCCATGTCATCACTGCCACATCAGCATGACACATCATCATTTCCATGTGTCTCTGTGACGGCCAAACGTAGCCCCTTCACAACCCCCGGATCGAAAGGTCCACACGCACTCACAGGATCTTCTCTCGTTCACGGCCCGAAGAACTCAATGGTTCTTCCAATTTCCTATCGGGAATCTTTCTCCCCCCCCACAGATTCTCTTCTCTCGCACGATCCCCCTTCTTAACTTATCGGAGGATCGAAACTCATGACTTCGCGAGTTCTCGATTGATCACAGGGCTCTCGAATCCCCAAGATCCAATATGTCAGTCAGCGCTAACTTCTCTTTCCTCTATCGGGACTTCGCTCTATCGCGACCTCGCTACTCGCGATACTGAATCCTTAGGTTTCCGACTCCCAATATCCGATGCGCCGAATCTCCGATACGATTTTATCGCGCTCTCGCTACTTGCAACCTCGCGCCTTCGCTACTCGCGATCTCAACCACTGGTTTCTCCAACTTCCGAGTCCCGATGTGACGAGACTCCGATAAACGTGTGAGATATCTTTTCAACTCCCCGTCACTTCTATTGGGGTATCGGACCTCGCATGATCGCGAATCTGGGTGCCAACATCTCGACGTTTCTCATTGCGAAACCCTGATGACTTATGCCACCTGTTCTCCACTCGCACCTGGGCTCCACACACTATCCTTTGATTGTTGGGATATCACTTCTCATGATGTCGCAACTCTCGTTGCACACCTTTTGGAGCTCTGTATTGCGAACTCTCGATACACGATACTACGTGTAGGTCTGACGGCTCCTGTGGCCTGGATCAACGGTCACGCTTCTCCTTAGCTTAGAACCTCCCCACACTTGTGCTATAACTACCTAGCACCTCCGCAAGATCCAACAGCCCTCGGAACTTCGCGAAATCTCCTCGGATGATTTCGTCTGTCCATTCTTCCTCTAATAACTCTGTGAAATGAAACAAGAGCTTCTCCCATGAAGACTTGTCCACCTGCACGCAAGTTTTTCAGTAGTTTCTCGAACGCTTCAAGCACAACTTCTCTCTGCCATCCTTCCTCGAATTCGAAGGTCTATCTCTCCTGAGCTTCCTTGAAATTCTCAAATACTTAGAAAGAAATTTGCACGCACTCCTTGCGGAAAATCTTCAACCTTGTCTAAGTGTTGAAGTCTTTTGACCCTGCGCACTCCTGTAGCAACAGTCCTTCAATACTTTGCTCAGAATCGCAACTCTGAGACTTCACTTGGCCTACGCACTCCTTGCATGGCACTGTGCCTATCTGCACTCTAAAGGAAATGAGAACAAAAGATATCTCTAAGTGAACCCTTCTGTCAATGCACTCCTTGCGGACAATTCGACTGCACTCCTTGCAGGAATCTTCTGGCTCACTAAGAGAAACAATTGAAACTGATTCACCCATCCTCTCAGACTTCAATTCAACCATGAAATCACATACACAACATATATAAAAGAAAATGTATGACAAGAATCAAATATTCATGAGCATAACATCAATACACAGAGAATAGACACATAACCATAGATTTGAATCAAAGCTTTCTTCTATTAATTCAATATCTGTACATGGATGTTCTTTACACAGCTCTCTACTTGCTCTTCGCTTCTTGCTCCTGAGTGCTAATGTTACAATGATACAATGAGGGTGTCTATATCCATTTTCCCTCTCGGACTCTAAGCTATCAATTCTAGAATTAAATATTATATCTACCAGCATGAACTATCTTAAATGCCTCATCTACCTAAGGACGAGAGCTATCCGCTCAAGGTCCATTACAATATACAAAGTGTGCCTTCCTAAATGGCTTCATTAAAGACTTGTACAACATTCCCAAAGTGTTTTCAAAACTTGGTGCTGGCTTATCCAGCTGTATTCTGCTCCACGTTGGCTCGCTTGATGTGTTGGCGATGCTCCTGCATCACTCTGCCACTTTGAATTTTTCCCTATTGGACGAGAACTTTGACTGATCATATATTTTTCATATAGATCCCATCTTGAGGAAATATGAGGACTTTAAAATTTTGGCCATCATGGATCATCCTAGATCATTCCTCCCCACTGAGAATCTTTTGAACCACCAAAATTTGATCATTCATTAATCAAGCAATGGAATTGCCTCCCCACTTGTTAAAAATCCACCCGTCGTGACTGTATAGTGAAAACCTGATGCATCACAACAAATTTTCCAACCATGGTAAAAATTGCAATTATATTTTTATATAAACATTAATTTCCTTACTTCCAGAATCTTGTGCATGCACTATCATGTCTATGAACTAGAAAAAAGTGATTAGATATAGTATGAAATACATTAATGCCAAAGGAAATGAATTAACACATTTCTTTATCTTTTGAAAATTTTTACCAAATGATTTTACCCACTCATGAAGATGACCTGGATCACAACCTGGAGACACATCTGCTACATCTGTACTAGAAAGTGACATACCTTTGATACCTATATCTCTAATCATTTTCTCCTCACCAGAATTGGACCCTGAGTTTTATTGCGCTGTAGCAACAATATTTTCTTCCTCCTCTTTCTAGAACTTCTTTGGTAACAACTCAGGATGAAATTTCCAACAATGATCTTCATCATGCCCCATCTTCTTGCAATGATTCCATGAGAGCTTCTCTATCTTCACTATATCTATTTTCTTTCCACCTTTCTTTGACTGCTTCTCAAATTTAGGTGGTTCATTCTCCATACCATGATTTCCTTTGCTAGATTCAATATGAATAGCTTGTATTAACACTTCATTATTAGTAGTAGAATTAAACATCAAAATAGTATGATGAAGATGAGAATGTAAGACACCAATGTATTTAAGAAGAGTTTCATGAGTGTGTAATGGAATTTCCAGTGCTAAAGCCTTCTTCTTGAATTCTTATGTATAAGATTGAACATTTTCCCTTTTAATTGTTTTATATGTAACCATTAAATCATGTATGTTTGAGTATATGCCAAAGGACATAATTTATTTCTCATTGCATACATAAATTCAACCCAAGAGGAAATGATTTTACCATGTTGTACCAAATATGCTTGAGCTTGACTCTCCCACCATATGAGATTTATACCGCTCATGCAGAGAGTAGCCAACTAAATCTTTGTAGTGTCCTTTTTTTATATTTTTCACCCTGCAATAAACTTCTATCTGTGTTACCCATTTTTCTAATTTTTCTGCATTCAATTCTCCATCATATACAAGAAAGTCAAATTTAACATCTAGCTTTAGTAATGGCATATAATGAGAATGAAAAGGTTTTCTAAAATTATTATTCTTGGAAGAATGTTCACTTGCACCATCATTAGATGATGATAATGATGAGGGTGAAGAAGGTTATGAATTTCCACCACCTTCACCTCCTCCTTCTTCTTTCACTGAATATTCACCTTCTCTAATTATTTGACCTCTTTGTTTCCCTCTTTCACTGTAAATTTCTTGCACGATGGATTGCATCAACTTAAATTCCTTGAAGAAATAATCTTCAGATTCATAAGGACCTAACCTTCCTGTTGAATCCATCTCATGTTTATGAAGTCTGTTTTGGATTTCTGGATCATAACTTGCAACCTTGCCTTTATCTCACTTGAGTCTAGCTCTTGTAATAATTCATCTGTCAACCATTCTCTGATACCACTTTATTTGAGAAGTCCTTAGTCACTAATTTAAGCATTAATCCTTCATTGATAAAAAATATTTTCTCAGTTAACATGGTCTTTAAATTGATAGTGCATCTGGCATTGTTATGTAGATAGCTTCACTTTAACTAGAATATTTACTTATGAAATTAACTTTCCTAACCCATTCACATAAGTAAATTGTGAAAAGTAAAGAGGAGAGATCAAAGAGAACAAAATTACAGAAATATACGAAAACTTGATAATGGAGTTCACCAGACACACTGGCTAAGTCTCTGGGTCCGCTTCTTGTGGAGTGGCCTTTTCAATAAATCAACAAAATTGAAATAATTACATCAACATATCCAAATTCTGGAAATGAATCTAAATTTTGTTTCTCAGATCCACTTTCGGTCTGCACCATTTCGTCTTCCTCATAATTCTTATAAAACATGAATATACACATGGCTATGTTTTGTTTTGGGCTTCCCTCAATACCAACATGCCTCTTGGGCATGGAAATTGCCTCTCCTTAATGGTAAAAATCCCCATTGGTTATATACCAAATGGTCAACACTTCAAGTCTGCCTTCACCCACATTTAATGGGATTTGGTCTCATTTAATTTCGGGAACAAAAGATACCAAATATCAAATTTAATACATATATGGTCTGACCAAACCAATTAATTGGTTAACCATAACAATATGTGTCAACAATGATATATGGATTTTCCCCAATAATAGATTTCCTATGCAACGAAAACCATAAATAATAATCGTATTCATATAGTGGCTTTCGCAGTGCAAGATATTAGATATTAATTTTGAGATTATCTTTGGATGGGTGACCACCTGTGAAGTCCTGGTTACCAGGTGCAAGCCCCAGAAGTGATGATTGATGCTATGTGATTCATTTCGTTGGTTTCAATCCCACTTCTTCACCCCTGTGAGCATCACCCGATGCAATGACTGCTAAGTGGACTATTCAAATCACGATAATTATTGGTCAGTTGCGACTAATACTCATGGATATGGGTCATAGATTAATGACCTACACTATGCAGTCCGTCCCGAAAATAATAACTAATAATCATATGATCTTTAAAAATCCCATATATAATATATGACCAACTAATTTTTGGTGAACCGTATGTATATGGTTAAAATACATAACCATATGGAATAATCCCTCCATATATGTTTTCACCATTGGGAAAGGTTCAATTCTCATGAGGGCCTAACCTGAAGCCATGGGGCCACCTTGAGGTAGTGGTCGAACATGTGGTTTCACCCAAATATACTATATTTAAATGATATCGTGACCCTTTCACATATAAGTGGATTAAATCCCACCCCCATGTCCTTCAATTTTTTAATGTCCATTGGATGTAGCTTGGGTGGTTGGAAGGAATGATTGTTACCCTCCCCACCCAGGCTCAATTCCTCATGAGTGACATGGTGTGCCCTTAAATGGGTCTATAAGATTATCTGGTTGTTGAGCCCTCAATATTCCGAAAATACTCGGCCTCCCTATGTTCTCTTGCATATTTCCGGGGGGGGGGGCAGATTTCAAGGACGTAGAAAGCATTGATATCCGGTGTCGTGAACCACATGAAAAAAAATCCATCCATATGATATGACTCCCAAATTTTAATGTCTATGACCATTTTTTTAAATGGGTATGAAATATATGTTTCAACAACCACATAATATATATAGTTCATAACCATATATCATATATGAAATCAACATATATTAAAATAACCAAATCCACTTTTAATGGATTTTGGATCATGTTTTAATGGAGATTGGATCCACTTTTAATGGAATATAGTTTATTTAATAAATATTTGTTATATGTTTAAAAATAATTTGAATTTGTTTGTTAAATAAATAAACCATAAGAAATGAAATATTCCATGACCACACATGCGCCACATGGTACCATGTTCCACTTGCTCACTGGTCCACCTATGTGTGACATGTCACTACCACATCAACACTACCACATCATCACTACTACATCATCATGCAATTTCAACCTGCCATGCTAGCATGCCACGTCAACACTACCATGTCATCACTACCACACCATCATGACACATCATCATTTCCACATGTCTCTGTCACTTTGACTTTTTTCTTGTTGGACCAAAACTTTGACCAGTCATACATTTTACATACAGAGGTCATTTGATATCTCATTCACATCGTCAAAAATATCTTGTCGAGCTCTTCGAAATGGTTCTGGTATTGGGGCGATCTGAGCACTTCAAAATTTTGGCCATCTTGGATCGTCCTAGATCAAAATGCATGACATGGATCTCCTTGAATCGATCGAACAACGAATTTAAATTCTTCCAAACTTGATGAGGGAAGTTGATTTCACATAGGTGAAATCAAATCTCCTATGAGATATAGGTCATGATGACCCCTATAACCTCATCCTTCTTACAATCAACAATGACATTTGTTTGTTCTTCTATTGGATCTGGAATCAAACTCTTCATATACTACCACAGTCCTATTATTTTTAGTAGTATTTTCATATCTGGTGCTCATACTACATAATTCGATCTGTTTAGAACACCAAGATCAATTTTCGAAGACATCTTCAGTATCTAGATATAAATTTTATTTTCAAAGGTTCCAATCAATAAACCACTGGCCCAAATTCAATCACATAATAGATACTACTTAGCAAGGTTTGCAAATATTTGGTAGAGGTTTTAAACCATCAGATTTGATACCATGTTGGGGAATAGGGTTGAACCAATGACGAAAACAAAAAAAAGAACTTATGTAGATAATTCAAGAGGAAGAAAATGTTGAAGACAAGGGTGGTGTCTAAAGACACTATTACAATACTTAAGAAAGGCACACTATGATCATAAAATCATAGTTCATATTTGATCTATTGATTGTCATG
>SNQJ01S0060294.1:63505-74846 GCA_010110895.2 Picea sitchensis
TGTTGATAAATATGAAGAAGTCCTCATTCATGAAGATGGAGCTCATTTATCTGTGATTTGTTATTTCTATAGATAAATTGAGGATGGATCCAGATAAGGTGGAGGTAATCAAGAATTGGCCATCACCGAAGAATACCATTGAGGTGAGAAGTTTTCACGGATTGACTAGTTTCTATTGAAAATTCATCAGGAATTTCAATGGAATTAGTGCACTGATGATGGATACAGTGAAGAAAAGACACAAGTCTTTTCATTGGATAAAAGAAGCTGAGAAGAGTTTTAATATGTTGAAGAGGAAGATTACGGAACAACCAATTTTTGTGTTGTTGGATTTCCAAAAGACATTTCAAGTGAAATGTGATGCAAGTGGATTTTCAATAGCGGCAGTCTTAAGTCAAGATGACAGGCTGATAGCATACTTCAGCGAGAAGCTGAATGAAGCGAAAGTGAAGTACTCCACGTATGATAAGGAGTTTTGTGCTATCATTCAGGCATTGAATAAATGAAGGCATTACTTGATCCCGAAGGAGTTTGTCTTATACAGTGACAATCACACACTACAATTTGTGACTCAATAGGAAACGTTGAATCAGAGACATGTTAAATGGGTTGAATATATGAAAAATTTAAATTTTTTGATTAAACATATTTCTGGTACTACTAACAAAGTTGCTGACACTTTGAGTAGGAAGTGTTTGTTATTGTGGGAGTTCAGATTCAAAACGTTGGGTTTTGATGACCTCAGGGAGATGTACAGGGATGATACGGATTTCAAGGAGGTGTACGAAGAAAATGAGAATCCAATTCTTAGGGATAGAAGCCAATGGACATAATACATGATCCAAGAAGGATTACTATTTAAAGGTAATCAACTATGTATTCCAAAATGCTCCATGAGGGAGAATTTGCTGAAGGAGAAACATAATGGAGGATTGGCAGTACATTTTGGTCACGACAAGACATTCACAAAAGTGAATGAGTCATATTTTTGACCGGGAATGTGAGCAGACGTCAATAGATTCGTGGACAGATATAGAATTTGCCAGCATTCAAAGGGAAGGAAATATAATGCAGGGTTTTATCAACCATTTCCAATACCTGAGAGGCCGTGGGATACAATCAACATGGATTTAATATTGGGGTTGCCAAGGAAACAAAGAGGTTTTGACTCAATCTTTGTTAGATTTTCCAAGATGACACACTTCATTCCATGTCAGAAAACCAATGATGCAACTCACATTGCGAATCTGTATTTCAAATAAGTCATTCGACTTCACGACTTACCAAGGAGCATAGTTTCAGATTGAGACACCAAGTTGATAGGACACTTTTGGAGGACCTTATGGAAGAAGCCAGGAACTAACTTGTCATTTAGTTTGGTTTATCATCCTCAGACGGATGGACAGATAGAAGTGGTGAACAAAATTCTGGGAGACTTGCTAAGAAGCTTGGTGACAGAACACCACAGCCAGTGGGACAACATATTACCACAATCATAATTTTCTTATAACAACTAAGTTAATAGAAGCACGGGGCAGAGTCCATTTCAGATCGTCTATGGCATGCAGTCGAGAGGAATTTTTGACTTGAGGGATTCAGAACAGATTGCGATTAGGAGCGCTAGTGTAGAAGATTTCGCAGAGGCGATGAAGGAACTTCACAGCTAGGTGAAGGAGTGTTTGTAGAGTTCGAGCCAAGAATATAAGTGTAGAGCAGATCAACATAGGAGACAACTTCAATTTGAGGTTGGTGATTTGATTTTGGCATGTTTGAGAAAGGAAAGGTTCTCGAGATGAACATATAATAAAATAAAGATGAAGAAAATCAGACCATGTAAGGTCTTAAAGAAATTTGGGATGAATTCTTACGAGATTGAATTACCCGATGGGATCNGTGATTTGATTTTGGCATGTTTGAGAAAGGAAAGGTTCTCGAGATGAACATATAATAAAATAAAGATGAAGAAAATCAGACCATGTAAGGTCTTAAAGAAATTTGGGATGAATTCTTACGAGATTGAATTACCCGATGGGATCAAAATTTCTCCAATATTCAATATCTCATATTTGTACCCATATAAACCTGAGGAAGCAGGAACATAAAATGAATAGCCAGAGTTCCAATGGACAAAGCAGATGCCAGTTGCAGAAAATCCTCAAATGGAGCGCATACTGGACAAAAGAGTTGGTAAGAAGAGCAGGCAGAGACAATACTTTGAATATTTGGTCAAGTGGAAGGGCCATCCAGCTGAAGATGCTAGCTGGGAGAATGAAGCAGAGATCCAAAGGCATGGATAGATCATGCGTATGCTCATGGACAGGAGCCCATGAAAATTTTCAAGCGAGGGAGTATGATGGAGGAGCATCTCAAGAGAGCCAACGCGGAGACAACAGACAACTGGACAAGCGCCCAACACAAAATTTGAAATTCTCTTGAAGTTAATGCGCCAATATTAAATGAGATAATTAAGAAGGAGTGCATTTGTATAATGTAATTGGACCTTGAGCGATCCTCTCTCGTCCTTAGTAGGTAGAAGGCATTTATAGTAGTTAATGAAAGTAGATAGAATTGAATGGTAGATTAGACAGTTTTAGAGCGCAAGAGGGAAACAGGATATAGACACCCTCATTGTGTATTGTAATGGAAGCATAGAGAATATTATGCCAATTGAGAGCATAGAAGAGAAGTAGAGAACTGTAGTGAGAATTCCATGTACATAAGTTTTAGATTAATACAAAGAAGGTTTTGATTCAGACTCATGGTGTTCAAATATTCTCTGTGTATGCATCTTCGAATGTTTTTTTCATGAATGTTTTACTCTTTCTATCATGAAATTGCTTTTATGCAATGTATGAATGATTTCTTGTTGAATGTCTGCAATTTGAGAGAGGGAGAGAGTAAGGGAAATGAGTTTTGATTGTTTCTCTATCTGAGCAATAGTTCCTACAAGGAGTGGAGTTGAATTGTCTACAAGGAGTGTATTGACAAAGAGTTCAGAGGTTTCTCTCTGAAAGCTCAAATAGAGTAGCTTTTGTTCTCATTCACTCAGAAGTGCAGCTAGGCACAGGAGCCATGCGAGAAGTGCACAGGTCGAGCGAAGTCTTAGAGTTGTAGACCTAAGAAAAGTATTAAGAGATTGTTGTTGCAGGTGTGTGCAGAGTCGAAGGGAATTCAACACTGGAATGTGTCTGAAGGTCTGCCGCAAGGAGTGTGAGCAGGAGTTTTCTGAAAGACTCGAAGTCGCGGGGAAACTCAGAAGGATTTTAACCTTCGAAGGGGTCAAAGGAAGGCAAGAGGCCAAGCACCTTGAAATTTTGAAGTAAGGCATAGCAACGGTGGGCTGCAGGAGGACAAGTTCTCAAGGAAAGAATGGACGGTAGGAATTCTCTGTGGAGAATTTGCGAAGTCCCATGAGCCGTTAGATCTCACGGAGGAGCAGGGGAGTTACGACGAGTATTCCCAAAGGTTCTAAGCTCATGAGGAGTAGAGTCATAGATCCAATCCACAGGAGCCATTGGATTTACCTGGGAACTTCTATTTCGGGTTTTTGCGAGTGGAAGTCCCGAAATCTTGGCAGCAGGACTCGCAAAATCACGAAATGAGGAGTCTCGAAGGCCGAAAGGATTTGGTGGACCACATAATCGGTAGGCGGACAGGTGGCACATTTCGGCATGGAGTCAATTTCCATTGACCATTTCGAGGTTTTGTGGGGTGAAGTTCTGAATTCTTTGCATTAGGATTTGCGATATCATGAAGACCAAAGTACGGACGGAGTGAAAGGCCGTTGAAAATCCAACCTTGCGAATGCATCAGAATCTCAGTAAATCAAGTTTCATGAATCGAGGGAACGAGTTGCTTGACATCGCGACCGCCGAAATCGTGATAAAGAGAGATCCGAAAATTAGCAAGGAAAGGGTCAACATTGACTTTTTTTGGGTTTTCGGAGATAGAGAGACAAGGTGCTTGACCAATGGATTCGAGAAGGTGTGAAGTCCGACCTCCTAAAGTATTAGGGGGGATTTCTCGAAGTTAGTTGTAGGTGCAGATTTCCCAAAAGGGAAATAGAAAAGCCATTGTGAAGAGCTCTTCGGGCAAGTTAAGGGAAAAGATCCTATTGGTGTGGACCTTCCGACCTGCGGGTTGAGGGGTAGCGTGCATCATCATTATCTCCCCCCACCTTCTAGTTATTCATTAAATTATATATTTATTAGGTTTATAATTTAATATATCTAAAAAATTACATTTCAATTAATAACTTATTAAAGATAATCAATATTTTAATTAAATATTAATAATTTGGTGAATGACCATTCTAAATAAGTTTTAATTGCACCAAGAGAAAGGAGGTGCTCTATTTTTTTTTAAATTGTTTTAAAACTAAAATACTAAAGATTTTTTTAATATATATTTTTAGAAAATTTAGATTGTTAACTTATTAATATATAGAAATAAATAAAAAATTAAATATTTTTATATTTATATATAATTATTATAAAAAATTGAAACAAAGACTTTAAATTGTAAAATATTAAAAATAAAATATTAATTTTTTTTTATTATATTTTTTATAAAATTTAAATTTTTAACTTAATAATTTATAAAAATTATAAAAAATTGTTTGTAATTTTAACAGTCCTAAGTAAGTAACTAATAACTCTCAGTATTTTTGGTCTAGTATGGGCATGATTGAACACTCACAAAACAATAGCTTGGAGGAAGCGCCTTCATACAAGTATCTTAAAATCAATATCCACCACAAGCTCAAATGGAACTATAATGTTGAAAAAAAGATAAATGGAGGGTGGAAAGCTTATTATGGGCTCAAAAACAATCGCAAAGATCAACTGGAACTATAGTGTTGAAAAAAGGATAAATGAAGGGTAGAAAGTTTATTATGGGCTCGAAAACAATTGCAAATCAATCGACCTTTGGTTGTGGGATAAAAAAAACTCCTCTTTCACACTCTCGTCACTCCAATTATCTTATGTGGATGTGATATCGTAGAAAAAGATAGAACAAATCCAAAATAATTTTATAACTTATAATCTCAAAATTAAGAGCAATTCACAGTATCCTATCCTCCCCATACAAGAACAAGATAAATAAAATAGATGACAATATTCTCTCCATAATTGCTTCAAACTGTAACCAAAACCACCCGCGAATCAAGCGGGGATGATATAAGGATGCCAAATCTTTTCTAAATCATTGGGGAATACAAGAAGAAGCAATCACGCATAATATTACAAATATTATTACTTCTAAATTCGATCATAATATGTGGTGTGATAAAGAATTAGTGAATAAAAGGAAATTAAGATACTACAAGGAGGTGATCAACCCTAATTTAGAAGATCAAAATTACCTCTCTATTTTGAAAAGTGCAAAGAAGAAAATCAACATTGTTAAAATAAAAACAAACTCCCACTAGCTACATAGTGAAACTAGGCATTGGACAACTCCCAAAACACCATAGGATGAGAGAATTTGTGAGCTTTGTGACACTAAGAAAGTAGAAAATCTCAATTTTAAAGAAATTGAACTAATCTCTTACTTTCTTAAGACAGAAGTTAATAATCATCATATAATAATTATATATATATTTTAAATATTAAATTTATATACAATTATTATAAAAAATTTAAACAATATATCAAATTTTATTTTTAATATATGTTTTATAAAAATTTAAATTTAAATTTATTAATTTATAATTAATAAAAATTAAAAGAAACAAATAACTATACAAATCATTTCCATTTTCAATCACAAAGAAACATGATTAATTAAAACAAATAATTTATTTTTTAAATGGCACTTTCTTCACTCAGTTTGACTATATTGTAAGCCATACAAAAAAACAAATATTTCTTTACTTAATTTGAGTATATTGTGAGCCATACAGAAAGTAAAGATCTCATGGTGAACTATATCGTGAGTCATTAAACACACAAAAAGTAAGATCTCATGGTGGAGTGAGCTATCTTTCTAGGATAATAAATGATTATCTTTTACAGAAATTATTTTCGGTTTATTATATTTTAAAAAAATGTAAAGAATTAATTGATATGTTTTAATATTTTTTTATTAAATAACAATTATTGGAGAGACTTTTTTAATTTTTTTGGTTTTCATGATTTAACAAATTATAATTATTTTCACATTGAAACGTAATGTGTTTATAGACATGATATTGTAAAGAAGTATTTTCATCATCACTTCTTAGTATCATAAAGATTATATATTCGTTCTTACTACCATTGTGTTTAAGGTTTTGTATAGCCTTTAATTTTACAACGAGGGATTTTTTTTAACCATACTAATTTTATTTTTTTATGTAGTTATAATAGAAATATATTTTTGATCTTTTAAATTAGTAACAATATTTTGGAAAGTTGTCTATCTCTCTATTCTCCAGTGAATTAATGAAGAATCGTTATCTTCATGTCACCCTATCTTAAGTATTAGGGGAAATAATGATGTAATAATAACCCAGTAAAAATATTATTGTATATTTAAATGTAATCACATAGAATATAATAATTCTAATAATATAGGATGGATACCATAATATTAATTAATATTAGCAATAAATTAATATTTTGTTAGGGTGGAAGGAAACACAATTGGTGTGAGTGAGTGTTATCCATCATCATCATCATCATCATCACCGACATCATAGTTTATTTATTTAATAATAAAAATAAGTACACAATTAAAGTATTCATTATTAAAGACTCAATGGTGTAGATAAAGAACTCTGTTATGTAAGGTCATCGGATCAAACAATTGACTTACCTTGGTTGTTGTGTTTGGGGAAGCGTGGAAATTCCTAGAGGTTATAGTGGTAGTGATCGGAATCGATCCCATGCCACACAAGTATGAGCTTGGCCTAATTGTTGATTCGAGTAAATAAAAGGAAATAATATTCATTATTAATATTTTATTAAATTAATTGCATCAAGAGTAGCAAGGTTCATCTACGTCTCATTGTCATAGAGATGATGTGGAATAATGCTTAAATGTGCACTACAAAAAAATATAATGAGACCAAATTTGGTATATGAAACCTTAAGAAGGGTAAATATTTACTTGGCTTTCATTAGAAAATTATTTTTGTGATTGAAAACACTTAACAAAAACATTCCTAAATCACCATAATTTTGATGTGGGTGTACAAAAGACATTTAAAATAAAGTTCTTTTCATATTCAACCCTCTTAATGTCACTAATAAGACAAATTATTTTGACCCATGATGTCTTCAGAATTTTCCAACACATTGTTTCACTATGGAGCTCATGAGAGTTTCTTCTTGTTTTAACAATATTGATTTTCTTGTTTATGCTAGTCAAAACAAAGAGATGTTTTTCATATTCTATATTAGGGTCAATAACCTCCTTATAATATCTTATTTTTGTTTTATCATGTAATTATTTATCGCGCCATAATTTCTCCTTAAATTTAGATGCAATAACAATGACTTCTTCATCGATTCCCCAATCATTTATCTAAGACTTGAAATATTTATGCCCACACTTCTTGAGCCACAAGTGTTTTTGAATAGATTTTGAAGCAACCTTAGAAAGTATTTTGTATTCCACGCTATCTATGTTGTTTTGGTAAATTAGGTACCTAGTCATAGCCATGATCTTAGTGGAGGAAAACTCACTTATATGAGGAATGCATGATAATATTTAATGGATTTAATTTTGAGATTATAAATTTTAAAACACTTTTAGATTTTCTCTATCTTTCGCAATGATTCTCTAAAGATTCTACAACCCCAATCTTCACAACCATATAAGGTAATAAGAGATATGAGAGCCTCAAAGAGGTGTTTTTATTATCCTATAGCCAAAGTTTTGTTGATTTACAACCATTTTCAAGTCCATAATAAGATTTCCACCCTTCATCTAACATTTTCTCAATGTTATAGATCCAATTAATCTTGTTATGAAGATCTATTCCAAGATATTTTCATGAAGTTACTTCCCACAATAACCTTCATTTTGTCATTATTAACAATAATAGTTCTATTAGAGCAAAAAACCTTGAGAAATTTCAGTTGCTTGTAGATATCATAGGGACTCATCACCATAAGAATAATATCATCATTGTAAAGAATGAGGATGATGATTTTACCATCTATAGTTGGGTGGACACAACCTACTTCTTCCAATAAATCCTTTAACTTGCCAATGTATATGCCAAAAAGGGTAGGGGATAGGGGACAACCTTTCTTAACTCTACTATTATAATTAATTTATTTTGATTATGCTTTAGTGTTCCTAAAATTATTAATAAAATTCTCATAGAACCTTATCATTTTAGCTCTCAACTCGAAAGGAAATTTTATTTCTTCTATTCTATTCCAAAGGTTAGTTTTGGGAAGTTTGTCAAAAGAATTCTAAAGTCAATAAAACAACACGTAGGACATTGGTTTTATTATTGTGACACTCCTTGAAAAAGACCCTAAGAATAACAAGGTGGTCCAAAGTTGAATGATAGCTTATAAATATGGAATATTCTTTATCTCTTTTCCATGGCTTTCTAGCCATGCACCAATATTCTTTTACAACAATAATTCCATATAAGTTGGCTAAAAGGGGATAATGATAATGGTCCTATAATTAGAGGGATTGGTTTTATCCCCATTTAAAAAAATAGGCATAGTAAGACTTTTTGAGTCCATGGTTTTAGAAGCCCCTTCTTGAATGCTAAAATTGAAGAGCTTGTGGATATTAGGGTTGAGGATAGGCCCTCCAATACTTAATATTTTTTCTTTGTAACCTTTGATTCCATTATCTTTCCCTATCATAGGCTTCTTAGCCCCAAACTCTATGACTTCTATCAAAAAAACTTATTTCTATATAGAAAGGGTTTGAATGTTGTCCACAACATCAGGGGATTCACAAATCCTTTTAAGGTAGGAGTTCCAATCCCTCGAAGGTATAATATTGTTTTCTTTAGTTTTATGAATCAAAATTTCTTCAATAATTTGTAAGGATATATCTTAGATAGGTGTAAAAACTTATGTTTCTTTATATTTATGTAGTACCTTTTTTCTTTTATTTTTAATTTGGTTTTTTTACCTATTTATCTTGTATAATTGTAAGGACTTGTTAGAGTCATCCTTAATGGATTTTCTAGAAATATTACACTCTTTATCATGCCAAAGGTTGGTTGTTCTATATTTCATGTTTACATGACACCTCAATAGAGAAATGGTTAATGGAAGTAGAGAGGGTTGCCATTAAATTATGATGGAGGCATTCAATGTTGTCCGTATTTAATAGGATATTTAACTCATTATTTAAATCCTCTAACAAAATATCAACATTGTTTTTTTTTCAAATATCAAGTTCTTTTGTCTGGATGCTTTTCTATGGAGATTTTGTCCATGACAAAGTTTAGAGTTAGGGTTAAAGGTTTATGATTAAATTCAGGTTCATGGTCATTTATGATGTCAAAATTTACTATTTGTCTATATACAAGAATACTAGATATGACATAATCTATGACATCACTTCCAAACTCATGAATACAAGAGATTCAGTTGGATTTTAACCACTTCATTAGCCCATTGCAAATTATCATCTCTTGAGAATTTTAGGTCTTAATTAGATCAGTACCAAAGAAATTCCCAATCATGTCTTTAGAGTTTCTTTTCTATCTAGAAGATAAAACAAGGTCCCCATCCAACCAGATAATATTAGGCTTGGAATCATTACTTAAAATAATGCCTTTATTAGTTTTCTTTTATCAATAAAGTCTCCTACCAAGAAGATATTGTTGTAAATGTCATATTCTATGCCATTGTGAGTATAATTTTTATTTGGAATTTTTTATTATAAAATGTAGAATCAATCGACGCAAAATAACATATTGCTTTATTAATCTTCTTAGCATTATTATTTGAAATATCCATCCATGTGTACTAATACAAAGGGTGTTTCTTATGAAGCTTAATGTGGAGAAGTTCTTCTTTATGTAGCAAGCTATGCCTACAATTCTTCTATGGTGAGATTTCTTGTTCCATATCAACAAAAAGACAATTTGGTATATGTTAGGGACATTAGATTCTTCATTCTCCCAAGTTTCAACAAGCAATATAATATCAACTCACTTGGGATTAAACATAACATGGGCCCTTTACACGATGTAAAACCATAACAATTCCAAGAGATGATCCAAAGTGTCCTAATTTTCTATTTATTACAATATTTTTGGTCTTTGTCCCTACTCATTTGTTCCTAATTATTGTCCATTTCCCTTCCTTCTTGTCTTATTTTTCCATTTGAACTTCGTTTCTTTATTTAACTTAGAGCTTGATGGATATGCCATATGCATCATTATTATAGCTTACCTTAACATAATTTTAGACTTTTTTCGCGAGAAAATTCCACATTGTATTAATAATAATATAATCCATTTACAATTACAGTACATCACTGTAATAGACTTCCTAAGAAAAGTCAAAACTCAAAAAATGAGCATACTTATAAAAGACTTGTCTAGAATGACTCCTTAGAAACAAACTACAAAAGATCTAAGACTTTGCCAAAGAACTCTCAATCAGAGAGGGCAACATCCAACAACATAACTAAAAATCACTAACACTAACAAAGAAGGAGAAAACATAATTTTAGACTTATAACTTTATGAATATGCCATGAGTACAGTTATTAGAGCTTACCTTAACACAAAGTAACCTATCTTTATGTTCAATTATTTTTTTTTTTCAATTTGCAATAAAATACTATATTCCAACCAAATCTAAATATAAACAAAAATTAAAATATCTATATATATGAAAAATAAAGATTTTATATATAGACCTATTATTAAAAACCCTATTTCAATGAGAAAAAAGAGAAACCCACATCTACAAAATATGATATTTACATAAAAAATATTATTAACAAGTTTTTTCATATATTCTAAATAATAAAAATTACATTTCACTTGATCACTCCCGATCTTTGATAAATCCCAAATTGAAAGAAACCTAAACTCATTATATATGTAGCTAGTAGTTCTCTAAACTTGGTTAAAGGGACTTAAATTATTTAACCTAGTCGATTACGTTTTTACATTCATTTTGGTCCATATAAAGTGATATGGTTCTATGTAACTTCCTTGCATTTGATATTGTTTTTGAAGAGAGATCCTATTATAGAAAATATTTACTCTGATAATATTGACCCATGGATTCTAAAATATATTATTAATGTTTGTGAGAAGATTATTTTGGCCATTTCAATAGTTGTATTAACATTAGTTATTAAAGTTTGTGACGAGATTATTTTTTCGAACATTTTAAGTGTCGTTTTCAAAAAA
>SNQJ01S0060296.1:9939-34914 GCA_010110895.2 Picea sitchensis
GATACGAAGTTCATCACACTGTGGTGTTCAAGAAACATGAATAAACAGTGGAAGTCCAATGTTGTATTTCATGCATACTACAACTAGTTGAAGGTAGCCATACAGTCTGCGCCTCTCATAACTATGAATACTTTACATAGGTTTAAAGCCTTTAATGAAATTTAGTGTGGACCGCCATTTCATTTATATCACAGCGCGCACTGACGAGCACAAGCAACAACTTCAGTCCTACTACAAGCTAACGAAGGAGGAATTGGAGGAGATCACCAAGGACTGGTCAGCGGACCTCCTCATTCCAGCAAACCCTATGGAGATATCCAATATAGACAGTCCAGAAACTGCTCAGGATACACCCGGACCTAGCAGGACGAAGAAAACTAAAGAGGTTCAGGATTTAGATAGTGCATCCGTGAAGACTGCTTCCATATCACCAGATCAAGGAGGTGATGGCGAAGAGATAGATGGTGCAGAAGTTGAACAGAAGAAAGGCGAGGTTACACCACCTAGAGATGAGGAGGACCCCTCGAAGAAAAGGAAGGTTTCCCCCCCGAATCCTTCCTCCCGGAAGAAATCGAAATCTTTTATGACTAAAATGAAGACTATCCTCACCTCAGATGACTTTGATTTCATTATAGCGGCCCTGAATGATACTTCATTGGAGATAGCAGAGAAACAACAGGCTAAGAAAGAAGCGATGTACAATAGAATCGAGATTGAGCTCCAAGGAGTACAGCAAGAACAACAGTTCAGTTGTGCAGTCTCCACTACGCCTCTGCCATTAGGAACACTAGAATTGGGAGATGAGCCAGCTCAACTCCACCAAATAGTTGATACAGTCGAAGCTCACTTTCGACGAGCGCAAGAAGAAATAGTGCAAGCCACCTATGCTTTGACACAAGTATAAGGAGTCCTTGTAGATCAACGTGGTACTACAGAATGGGAGAAGCTTTCTCTCCAAGCAAAGTTCGATGAATAAAAATCCCAACTACAGAAAGAAAAGGAACAGTTGCTCACGGAGCAACTTAAAGTAAAAGAAATGGTCAACAAAGTGCTTTGCTCTGTGACAGTCATAGAAGTAAGGGCCGAAAAGAGAATTTCACAGCAAGTAATGCAACTTGAAGAAGTGATCCAACAACTACAACAATGCATAGCATATTTGGAGCTACGCGCAGTACCTGAGACCCCTCAAGATGTAAGATACCAAAGGGAAGCAACCTCCAGGAGTGCAGTTGAGAGAATGAAGGCTCGAGTCGAGGAGTGCAAGCAATTGAGTAACCACAGTGCCCAAACGTATGAGAATCTCACTAAGAATCCGAAATTGCAGGCACTGAGTCGCAGCTCCAGGAAGCAAAACAGCATGCAGAGATACTACAGGCGCAGCTGAAGGCCTTGTCAGTTGTAGAAAGAATGAAGCAGTCTCAAGAGAAGTGCACCATCCAATAGCAAATCCATATGATTCAAAGAAAAGTTATGGAAGTAACTCAACGGCTCCAACCTGTGCAAGATAAGTCTTATCAGTTGTTCACAAAGGTTGAGAGCCAAGGAGTAGAGCTAGATCAGGTTGTTAATGCAGTAGAACAGCGCCTAGAAGGTCCAGTGAACGATGTAGTAATCCAGGAGTTCGTCGAGTAAGAGGTCATAGCACAACAGTAGGTCAAAGCAACTCAAGGCGTTCGAGGTAGAATTAGTCAAACCAGAGTGACTCAGGACGAGTCACAGATGAGTGTTGGGGGCCTGTTGGCCCTTGACCAAGTTTTGGGATATTCTTGGTCATGTCGACTTATTTTGGAGTTCAACAGCCTGTCGAAGGAGGAGCGCAAGACAAAGCGGAGATCACGGGGTCTCAGCCCCTTTTTGGGTCCTTTTTGGGTTTTTTGGATTATGTAACGGGATTGGGATGTCGGCCCATGGGTTTACCCATGTTTAGGCCTATTTTGTAATATATAAATAGATGCTTAGGCTAGATAGAAGCGGTGGTGCATCTATGTGATGTATGAAAGATAGCTAAGTGCTACGTGCAAGTATGGTGTGTAAATTCTCTGTGCATACTGTGAGAGACTTGCAGAGCTAGGTGCAAGGTATTGTAGCAGGCTGTGAAGTGCTTTGTGTTGTAATGCAAGGAAGGAAGATCTAGTGAGGTGCGTAGATCTCCTTTCCTAGGAGAAGTAGGGTTTTGAGGTTTTTTGCTTGTAACCAATTGACTAAAAACAATAAAGAAGAAGAGTTGGTGGACGTAGCCCCAGGGTGGGGGTGAACCACGTAAACACGGTGTTGTTCCTCTTTGTGCTTGTCTTGATGTGTTTATAACTTCTCTTGCTAAATTCTTTGATATAGATAGATATATTTTCTTATGCTTTGTGCTATGAATGTTAGATCTTACCTCTATGAATGTGCTTAGTGCTTGCTTCTGCTAGATATGATCCATTTGTTTGTGCTAAGTGCTTAATTACATTAGATCAGTATGAATGCTACGAAGCTATGTTTTATCAATGAAGTAGATATTGATTGCATATTGAGGATCTGACAGTGCTAAGTGCTCTATTAAGTATCGTAATCACATATCTGTGTCCCATCTAAGGTTAAAGACACCTAAGTCTCGCAACCACCCCTGCCTCTACCTCGGGTGAGACTTCATCTACTTCGCAGGCGTTGCCAAAAGGGTCGGTAGTTAGGGTTTTGTTGGTGCGTTGTTGTAGCATTGAACCCTTGGTCTGCCCATGTGCCAACAATAAGGATATGTGGAACACGGTGGAAGATGATTTTTTCAATATTGCACATGAGGTCTTTTCCTTAGGGTGTCTTTCAGAATCACTCAATCAAGGATTGAACAAGCTTATTCCAAAGAATAAAGCCATAGATGTTATTGGTGGGTGGCAATGAATACTTTACTGAGTGTTTCTTATAAAATTATGGCCAAGGCTTTAGCTATGAGAATTCGAGATGTGGCTCCAAAAATTGTCCTCCGAGAGTAAACATGATTTGTACAGGGATGGTTTATTTTGGATACAATATTGTCAGCGTGGGAGGCCATGGAGTGAGCCATGGAATCTGGTCAGCGGGTACTCTTCCAAAAAATTGATTTCGACAAAACATATGATCGTATTGATTAGACGTTTATCACCAATATGTTTAGCTTCCTTGGGTTTGGCCAATGTTGTGTTGGTATGATTAACACATGTTTTACATGTGACTATGCTTTTGTTTCAGTTAATAATGTATTGTCCCCCCGCATCCATCTCCATAGGTCTATTAGGAAAGGGTGCCCTTTGGCCCCTTATCTCTATGTTTTTAAAATTGTTGCTCTTGGATATTTATTGGAAAAAACTCATCTTTATGGTTGGATCAAAGGTATTTCTCTCCATGGGGAGGAGGAGATGATTAACAAACATTCTTTGAATGACTCACTTTTGTCAGTCTCTGTTGATGAGGAGTCTATCTCAGCTGCCAGGGATTGTCTTGTAGTGTTTTTTGAGGCTTCAGGGGAAATTTTTAGTGATCACAAGACAAAATATTGGTTAGTTGGTCTTGAGGATCATCCTATGTGGTTGTTATCTTCTTGGAGGTTTGTCCAGCTATTGGTTATTGTACGGTATGTTGGTATACCATTTGGGGTAGACATTTCACCAGTTGCAATGTGGGATTGGTGCTTGGAAATATTGCAATGTAAGTTACTTTTTTGGTAATGCAAGGATCTTCCCTTTGTTTCTAAGTTGATGGTGCTGAGAAGGATTCTTCAGGCCTCCCACATTTACTATGTCTCTTGTTGTCTTCCAACCAAGGTGTAGTTTCTCCAATTGGATCAAATTTTGTGCTTGTACCTATGGGCCAAGTATGGTGGGGATCATGGTCTCTCCATGGTCCCTTGGGTAGTTTGTATAAATCCCAAGGATGAGGGGGAAATTGACCTAATTGATGTGGCGACCCAAGGAAACATTTTGGCTGCTAAATGAGTTGTTAGGTGTTTGAAGGGTTCATCTCCTTGGCAGGTTTTGATGCAAAACATATTGATTTCATCCCAGCATGCTAGCAAAGTAAAGGGTCAATTTGATTTATGTGATATCATCTCTACTCCTCATAATTTCCATATTTCAGGGTCCTTCATCTTCAAGAGTATTTGGGCAACATGGAGGAGGGTAGCAGGCTTGGTTCTTTGGATGTGGTCAAAAAGTAGAGCATGTTGGGATCTAGCTAGGAGGCCAATTTGGAGTTGGAAGTAGGAGGGTACTTGCATATCTGACCTCCCTCGTTTTCAGGAAACGGGGCTTAGCAAAAAGAATATTTTCTTTTGGAGAGATCTTTAGGATTTGGATGATCGTTCTTGGAAGTCTTGGCATTGAATGGCTAGGGAGTTTTCATTTTCTTCTGTGGATCGACTTACCTAGATGGAGATTATTGGGCTCATACCCCTGGAAGAGACTTTTCATATGAATATTGATATGATTGGGCCCATTTGGCGAGATTGGGAGTGGATTTTTGTACATCCCTTGTACCAATATGATTCTCACAAGCTCTACTCCATTTTGCATTAGCGACATGAAGTAGGTCCCATTCTCAATGTCAGATGGATTTCTTCAAATGCATAGAGCCAGTGGATTCAGAGGTTGCATGGTGTGTGGTCGATTTGAGCTTCCTATAAACTCCGAGTTTTTGCTTAGTTGGTGATCTACCAAGGCATCCCCTCTAAAGCCCAACTTTCCAAAAGTGGTATTAATTATGGCCTTTCCCCTCTTTCTTGAAATCCGAATTAGTGAAGCATATTTTATGGGAATACACATTTGCGAGATCTTGTTGGCCTCAGGTTGAATCTCAGTTGGAAAACATTCTTTAGGGGCAATTTCATTAGTGTGGAGTTTTGTTTGATGATTCCAAATAGGTGATTCGAGATTCCTTGGCTAGTATTTGGCACTATTTGAGAGTCTCTTCCTTATTTATCCTTTGGAAACTTCATTGCAAGTTTGTTTTTGATAATGAGGTTAGTTCTCATTCAACTTTTTGGAAATTATGGCAAGATGAGGTACGTATGAAACTTCTTGCAAAGGGGGTATTATTGATTAGAGATGCAAAATTGTTAGATCCATCAACATATTCTGATATCTTATTTGTTTTAGTATCCCTTAGGAAGAGGTTATGATGTTCATTGTATATAACCTTATGGTTTTTTCATGTATTTTTAACTATTGATGTAAATAATTTTTTATATATATGAGAAGGATCTTTTACAATAAAAAGAAAGAAAGAGTTAGGGGTATAATGGTTAGAGGTTATAAGAGTTATTATAAGGTTTATGGGTTTACGTGTTATAAGGTTTAGGGGTTAGAATGGTTAGGGTCATGGATTATAGTTTATGTGCGTTACAATAGTCAGATATTAAGGGTTGGGAATTATACAAGTTACAAGGATTAGTGATAATGGGATAGGGGTTATAGTGGTTGGGGATTAGGGATTATAGGTTACAAAGATTAGGGTTATAGGGTTTATGGGTTATATAGGTTATAAGGGTTAAGTATTATAGGGATCGAGGGGTAAGGTTAAAAGGGTTAGAGGTTAAGAGTTATAAGGGTTTAGAGCTCAGAATTAAATGGGTTAAGGGTTATAATGGAGAGGTATCAGGGGTTATAATGGTTACAAGTTATTGGGATTATCACTTATAATAGTTAGGAATTAAGGATGATAGGGGTTTATAAGGATAACTTAAGGGTATATGGCTTATAGGGGTCAAGGGTGATAAGGGATATTGTAGTGAACTAGTCCTGGTTCACAATACTCACATCCAAAATATTTGGAACATTATATAGAAATCCATCTAGATAAATAATAATATAGTAAATGTATAATAATATGGATAGTACGAATAACATGAGATGATTACAAAAAATCTTCTAAGTGTTGAGAAAAATTGACAAACTATAAAAGGATTTGACCATCCTAAATTGATCCTTTGTGGAACATTGTGCTTATATGATTTTTTGATTAGTTTGTACTCAAGTGCATTGGCATTAACATTCATCGGATGATAGGACAAATATTTTCCTTTTGAATGATGTTGATACTTTGACTGATTATAGTTTATGCTCTTGTTATTGGGATGTCGATAAGGTGTCTTTGACATCATGACTTCCCTTTATTGTACATGTAGTGTTCTCAAGATTTGATTTTGTTGTTTCATCTTCTTCCTGCACCAGTTTGTTGATAGTTACATTTCTATTAGTAAGTACACTTGTAACTTCCATAGTTTGTACTCCAACATCATTATTTGTCTTTTCTCCAATTGGATTGGAATATTTTTGAGTTGTGATATCCATTGTATCTATATTTTCTCCTTTCTTCACAACTTGGATTTTGACAGCTGAAGATTTCGATGCTTTCTTCTCGATAAATTGTTCTAACTTATTCTCCAATGGTTTCTTATCATTTTTAAGCTTCCTGATTTGTGTAAGTAGGGTTTGCTTATGATTCTTTAAGTTGCATGCAAGCTCTTCATTTTCTGGTAGTTCAATTGTTTTTGTGTCTCGATTCTCTGCCTTCTTTTTTAGTCCTTTGATTTGTTCTAACAATATTTGATTAAGGATCATTAAGCATGAACTTTCTTCCACTTTTTCTAATAATTTATTTTTGAGATCTTGATTCCCTTGCTCCAACTTCTGAATGCATAGTTTTGTATCCTTTGATTTCTTAATCTAAGTAAGTATTTTTTTACTGTGATCTTTTAAACGAGAAATTTCTTCAGTTTTATCTATAATAACTCTGTCATATTACTATTGTATCTTTTATACTGACCATTGATTTTCTTGAAGGATCACCTTTGAGATGTCTTTCAAGTCTTCTGATATTACTCGATCTAAATCCAATTTAATATCATGTAATGTTATCTTCTTCTTTTTGTAGGAAAATGTCAAAAACTTATACTTCGTGTTTAAGATGAAACACCCTAGTGTTTCCATCTAGGGTGAACCCATAAGTATGTCAACCTCATTGCTCCATAAAGATACGACAGTGAATTGTGATACAAAGGTATAATCCCCAATATTTAGTTGTAAATATGTTGTTTCATATTGTTTCATGTTCCACAAGTCTAGTTAGCAAATTGAGTACTAATATAATTATTATGTTCCGGTGGGCACAATAGAAATAGTGATATCTTTCCCTCCAGGTGTCCCTTTGAATCTAAGTAGCACTAAAGCATAGTTCGTTGAAGTTTTAGAGAATCTTCATTTTTCATTACTAGACTCCATTTACTTTTGTTGATAATTTGAGATAAATAATTTTTTGATTATGAAATTTATATACCCATTATTTTTCCTAAACGACTAAATAATACCTTAGATATTATTTTTATAATACTCTTTTCTTCAATTAAAATATTAAATTTTAGACAAAAAGAGTATTCTTAAAGATCTCGTTTCAAAATTTAATTTGTAATCTTAATAATTTTTTCTCGAAATTTAATTTGTAATCTTAATATTTTTTTTCTTATGATTAAAAAATTCTTCAACAACTTCTTTTATTTTAATCAGACAAAAATTTATATATAATATATAATATATAAATCAACCTTTTTATAATCTTCTTTTTTAACTTTGAATACTTTTCCTTTATTTTTAAAGTTCTATAATACTTCAACTTCATATAAAAAAATTCAAAGTGTATAATATAAAGTCCAATTAATGCTTCAATTATAGCCAGAAGACTTCGACCCTTCCTCTCCCGTGCTCTATCTGAGGAGAATATGGGTTTCCTAAAAGGGAGACAAATACTGGATGCCGTTGGAGTGGCACAAGAATGCATTCACAGCATTAAGACAAAAAATCAAAAAGCCATTCTGCTAAAGCTGGACCTAAAAAAAGCCTTTGATTGCATTAATTGGAACTTCCTGCATCTCATTCTCATTCAATGTGAATTCTGCATCATTACAACTAATTGGATTTTGGGTTGTATCTCTTCAGCCACATTCGCTATTCTGATCAATGGTGAACCAACAAAATTTTTTCACTGTGACAGAGGACTCCACCAGGGATGCCCTCTCTCACCTTTACTTTTCATATTGATCCTGGAAGGTCGTAGCATCCTTCTCAAGAAAAGCCAAGCGGAAGGCCATTTGAAGGGGATAAAAGTTGCGGGACTGACTTTTATCTTGCATATCCTTTTTGTAGACGATGTGTTGATCTTTTCAAATGCCAAACTTGTTGAATGGACGATTATTCATACTATATTAAATAACGTTTGCGTTGTTTCAGGTCTGGAAATCAATGTTCACAAATCCGTCTTCCTTTCCACAAATACACATGACTCTTTGACAATAGAGCTAAAGGAGATGTTCGGCATAGACTCTATTGAACTTTCGAAGGGTTTTTCTTATTTGGGTTTCTTCTTAAATTCCTCCTCCTATTCAGCAAAAGACTGGACCTAGCTGATAGACAAATTTGAAAGCAAATTACACAACTGGAGAAATAGATTTCTCTCCATGGGTGGTAGGTTTGTTCTGATTAAAGATGTCTTGGAAAGTCTTCCGGTTTTTTGGATGTCCTTAGCCCATATTCCAGCCTCTGTTTTGAAGACCCTTCAGCAGCTCATCTTTACCTTCCTTTGGTCTGGAAGTAAAAAACACCCTGGTTTTCACCTCAGCGGATATCAAGACCAAATATTATGGGAGGTTGGGGTCTTAAAAATCTGCCACTCTTTCATAAGGTGCTCTCGGCAAGCACTTTTTGGAGAATTTTAACAAAAACTAGTATGTGGAGTAGAGTTATTAAAGAAAAATATCTTCATCAGCTTCCGGTCCACATTTGGCTCAGAGTTGCCCCGGAGCGCCCATCTTCAGGCCCACAGACCTAGAAACACCTCTCCTCCACTCTACCAATCATCCTACAGTGGATTTCGTGGAATCCAAGTAATGGACTTTTGATTCAAGTGGGCAGGGACTGCATCCTGAGCCTGGGAAGAAAAGCCTTACTCTCTCCCCCTCTCCTCAAGCATCTACAAGATAAAAGTCTCTTCTTCTTAAATCAGTGTTGCGCGATGAACATGGGAGGTCTGCTAGGGGTTACCTGGCTAAATAGCGTTGATCTCCATCTGGATGCTGAGTTCACCTTAGAGTGGGATGGTTTCATACAGCATCTGAAGGAAGCAGGGGTTGTCTTACTTGAAGGGTCAGACTCTCTCATTTGGATGGGCGGAGACCGTTCAGGCTTACTCTCTCCAAAAAATGTTTACCTCACTCTGATTACAAACGGCGGGTTTCCTCCAATTGCTAGTTGGAGGCAACGTATCTGGCGGGGTGACTGCTCATTAAAGAAAAAACTTTTTTCTTGGCTCCTTTTAGAAAACAAGCTGCTTTTTTGGGACAAGCTGCAAATTCGAGGCTGGATAGGACCGAATCGTTGCATTCTTTGCAAGTGCTCCAGCGAATCTGTTCTTCACGTCTTCACATAGTGCTCTTTCCTTCGCGCAGTCTGGGCACTACTTGCTTCAAAGTTAAAACTTTCCTCTACTTGGTCGGGCGTCAGTGGTCATGAATGCTTCCAGAACTGGCATCGCTTTAATAAAATCCATACTATGCTCCCGATTCACCTATGCTGGCAAGTTTGGAAAGCTAGGAATGCGGCGCTTTTTAATGAGATTTCCCCATCTGCACAAAGCGTGTATCATAGTCTACTGGTTGAGGAGACTATCTCTGGCAAGACCAGTTTGAAGCTGCCCTCCTTAAAACACAATTTGATTATCCCATTTGACAAAGCAGTGGCTTGGTTCGATGGAGCATCACAACAGGGTGGAGCTCTTTGTGGGGTCAGCGGCAAAATTGTCCTGAATACCCACACTTGCATTCGTTGGACACTAAACGGAGGTCAGGGTTCAAATATGAAGGCAGAACTTCTAGGCGCATGGGCCTCGCTCATTCTGGCTTGTCGCCACACCGATGAGCTGATGCTTCTCGGAGACTCAAAAACTACTATAGACTGGCTGAATGGATTGGCTGAATTCAAGGTGGCAGCACTTGAGTGTTGGAAACTGAAAACCAAAGAAGCTACACTCCAGTTTAGAAAGCTCACTTTCACTCATATCTATCGAGAAGAAAACCGTGAGGCGGATTCCCTTTCAAAAACAGCGTTGCATCTTCCTCCAGGCCAAATTTGTTTTACTATATGGGAGGATGGCAACGAAGGACCAGCCATCAAGTTAATGTTTTGAGTGGTATCTTCAGTTTTCTACGCAAGCTATAATTGTGCGTTGATTATAGTTGTGAATGGAGGTTGTTTTGTTTTGGTCAGTCATGAAACCTGCCAAGTATCTAGTTTTTCGTCTTTGTAAGACAGGCCGATAAGACAGTATTGTATAAATTTATATCCTTATGAATATAAAGAGCATTTTTTTCTCGTGGAAAAAAATTAATGCTTCAATTTATTAAATGATATTTGTAAGTTATATCATTCTAGCGCTTTGTATTAATATAGCACCAAGCCTAAAATTCGAAAACCACGATTTTGGGTCAATCTTAATTTTGAAAGATCAAAATGTTTGACCCTTGGTTATGCCCCCTTCTTCGGATTTGATTTGACACCGCGATCTTGTAAAATATTATGTGGTGATTTCAAAGATCCGTAGTATTAACCCCACGATTCTTCCTTACCCTCGAGCAAGGATATATACAACCAATAGGTCGTGATTTAATTGAATGCACACTGGAAACAACTTTCATGGATATAGATTACGAACATGTTCATATCAATGTAAATTAAATGGTGGTAGGTTAAACATTTTACGAAATAATGATTTTTTTGGGGGATATTTGCTTGAAATTCGATGAGAAATTGTTGAATTCGTAGATTTAGGTGATTATTTTTGTATAATCACACTGTCCCAGGGGTTTTCAGCGTGTTGAATCCATTTATGCATTCAGAAATGGATTTTGAATAACAAAAAATAGTGATTCGTGTAAATTTATATCGCCAGATTCTGGTGAAAAGAAACATTTCGTAGAACAGCTAGCCAACACCATTTAAATGTCCACTCATATGGAAATTGGTGGTTCAATTGTACAGTTGATGTGGAACAAAATTTCAAATTCTCTTTCATATATTTTTATTTTTTTCCAATTTCTCTTCTAAATTTGTAGTGGAGTAATTGTCTTAAAATGAATTCCTCATTTTAAGTGGTATGTATGCGACTGTACATAATCTTTATTTTGGTGTGAAAATTTTATGGTGAATACAGTGGAGGATGTAATTAATTTGGTGGTCGTACAACACTACACGACAGCGGAATGTGGCAGTAGTACGACAGACAATACTAAAATTGTACAGATCGTATGAAGACATTTTTTGTACAGATCGATTGTGGCAACTTCTCTTATTTATATTCTTGATGTATATTTTCTATTTTAATTTGTAGCAGACAGTCTTGTCATGCAACAACGAAAATGTAGCAGAATAATAATTCATTATTTTTTTTCTTCAACAGAAGTTTGAATGATGAATGGCCAAAGGCTAGTGGTGGTCAATGACCAGACGATCAGGCTCCACACATCCAAAATATTTGGAACATTATATAGAAATCTATCTAGATAAATGATAATATAATAAATGTATAAGAATATGAATAATATGAACAGTATTAGATTATTACAATTGAGAATGAGGATTGTATATATACCCACACAGGGGTACCCTTTCCTAAGAGACATGCCTTTTCATCGGTAAGTTGTATCTTTATTACATAGTAGTTATTGATTATTAATTAGTGTTAATATATATAGAGAGAGAAAGATTAGACTTATGGGTGTTATGTTAAGAGTGATAAGGGTGATAGAGATTAGGGTTATGAGGATTATGTTAAGGGTTATATAGATTAGGGATTATTAAGGTTATAGGTGTTATAAGTGTTATCGAAAATATAAGTGTTATAGTAATTATCAAGGTTATAAATGTTATAGGGGTTATTAGTCCCTGTCGTAGGCATAGAGGGACTATAGCGATCGATAAAGCGTTGAATACATATTAGTTTGTCCTTTAACCGGAAATATTTGCACAATACCTATTGTTGGAGCTATGGAATTAAAAGCATATATTTTTATATATTAAAAAGTAACATATATGTATTGATCTGATTGGCTAAGAGATTGAAGGTCTTATTGCCGACTTTGCTATTCCCAATGTAGTATATGGCAACATATCCAAACGTTTTCTCGTAGACAGTATGTTTTAATCATATATTTTTCTTGTATATTGCTTGAAGGTCGATTAATGCTACCATTAGTTCGAATGTTTGTATTAGCATTTTCTGCTACTCGAATATATCTGTTCGTTTTGATATGTACTAAGCATATTGAAATGTTTTCATATCCAAGCTTTGTATATTTATTGAAATTTATTGACACTTATTATGAGATGCCTCAATAGGCCTGACAACGTAAATGTTTACATGACGTGACGTCCTCCAACACCCCTGACAGCTTAAATGTTTGCATATCGCGAGGTCCTTAGAAAGCCTGGGAGTCTTAAATGTTTATGTAAATACGATTCTCGGAGTACATGCCAGTTCAATAGCCATTGTATGTTTCATCCTTGTTCTGCCATTGAAGCTACATACATTGGTTATTGGTTCGGTGACTTCTTCTTCTTTGTTGGTTTGTCGGGTGCTTCCATTTTATGTTTCATCCTCATAATCATTGAAGCTAGATACATTGTTTACTGGTTCGGTGAGTGGTTCTTCTTCGTTGGTTTCTCTGTTGCTGGTTTTTGTTGTTTCGCTCACGATTCGACCTGCACTTCTGCATTTCATCATTTTGGAGTAAGTTTCGATGCCATGTTTTCATTTTGTATTCCTTGTTTTTTGTTCAGTGTTTGAAATTTTCAAGTAAGAATGTTTTCTTATTTGTAGTCGCATGTTCCTTGTATGTTTCCAGCTCCTTTTCTGCTTCGGCTGCAGTTNGGAGTAAGTTTCGATGCCATGTTTTCATTTTGTATTCCTTGTTTTTTGTTCAGTGTTTGAAATTTTCAAGTAAGAATGTTTTCTTATTTGTAGTCGCATGTTCCTTGTATGTTTCCAGCTCCTTTTCTGCTTCGGCTGCAGTTTCGTAATCGTTGGAGATACATATGTTGTTTATTGGGTCGGTGGATTTTGCTAGTTCATTGGTTCCTAGGTTGTTGGTTCTATTTGTTTGCCTGGGGTTTGCGCTTTGGAGCCCTGGGGGTGTAGTTCGGCCTTGCAGGGTTGGGGTGCAGCGGCGGTGGTTGGAGTTTTTATTTTTTCTTTTTTTTTGGATTGTTATTGTTTTTTTGGGGCGCTTTACGGTGTTCAGCCCCTGCACCCACCAGTCAATCTGCAGTTGTGTTATTTGTCATTTTTGCAGAGGTCATTATCTGTAATTCTGTGAGATTTTCCTGGTGCTCGAGTCCTGCCATGAAAGAAAATAGTTGCATACAAAATTGTTGGAGGATTAGATGTGAAGTTACAATATCCGTTGTTTTTTGTTAGAATAAAGCATATGTATGCAGCCTACATTTATAGACCATGTATGGTCAAATTTGCAGATATGACATGACATGTTCTTTCTCCTCTACATAGATCAGTGTGCGCACAATACAATTTTTGTTGTTCTTGAGACATGATATGTGCAACAAAGATTCTTCAAGATTATATTTTCATGTCTGGAAGCATGTATGGGTAGTTTTCCACGGAAAACTGAGAACTTGTATCGTGGCCACAACAATCTGTGTAGAGGATAAAGAACATGGTTAAAGGGCATATCTGGATGAATTGCCAGGGAAAACAAGAAATCTTTTAGCTGCGGCCATGCAATTGCGTGATATTTTTTGCCTTGTAATATATTTTGGCCAGGGAAAAAAAAGCTAGACGTTTAAAACCATGGATAGAGAAGCGCAAAGGTTCATGTTTTTGCCTTTGTAAACTGTTAGTTGAGTCAGTTTTGTTGTATCTACATATTGCTTGTTCTCCAATGAATACCAACTTCCATTGATGTTCATTGAATTTTGTGGGTTCCCACATTGAAACAAATAGAGTAGTTGGAGAAAAGGAGGGAGTCTTGATTGCATCAACTGAAGAGGATATAGAAAGGTGTGTGCTTGTACTATTGTTTCATATTGCATTGTTTTGTATTTCGTTTATGGTCTGTATATGTGTTAAACTAGTTGTGTGCCTTCCTACATGGTAAGTTTTCTTGGTTGCATATGTTCCTTCCTGCATACTAAGATAGCTTATGTCCGTTGTGCTTACGCTGCATTGTTGCATTTAAAGAAACAAAATCGTTGGATAGGATGAAGGACTCTTTGGTGGGTAAATAGACCTTTTTCTTTTTCTTTTAGATGTTTGTTTTCATACTAACTTGCCTTCGTCTTGATTGCATCTTCGGCGTTGCTGCCTTGGAAAAAATAGGTTGCTTGGACAGGGAGATGAATTCTTCTGTGCAACAATAGAGGGTTTTGTGGTACAATCTTCTAAAAGGTATACCAAGTGTGTTGGTAAATTAAATATAAAAACCGGGTGGGAGAATATAATATTAGACTTGAAAACGATGAATTCGCAATAATGGACCTTTCTGCGCTCCCTGTTTCTACTTTTTTCCATTTTCTATTATCCCTTTTGTTTTCTAATTCATCTGCTTAGTGTGGTTTCCGAAAATTCCCTCATGCGTCGGTTGGCGGACTAATGGACTAACATATGTGGTCTTTCTTCTATCTTATTCCATAGTTACCCGCTTTGTCGATTGTGGCTGCCAGGTTGGCAGGTTGAAGATTGCTCCCCTGGCTTCCTGGGGTCCGCAATATACAGATTGGTCATGGTGACCCGCGGTCATGCCCTGTTTACTGTTAAGCATTTCTCCAGCTAAAAAATTAAGATGCATACAGTTTTACAGTTATTTGGTCCTTCCGATGGACAATATACAATGGATATATTTATTTAGTCCTGATGTTCATCTGCACATGCTTGCATCAGAAAAAGTTGGACTAGTGAGACGGCCATGAGCAGTCAGTCATCCCAGACATCGGCAGACCGACAAGGCCAAAGGTAAATATGCATACGTTGTACTCTTACTATGTTTACTAAATAAATTTCCTGGGATATATATTCATCTATGGAATTGCGGATATGTTGATGCCATTTGCAATACATGGTTTCTAGCTCGCAAGAAGTATCAACAAGTACAAGAAAAACGTCAAACGTGCTACATGTTCCGCAGACCAAGAGGTGTGGTTGTGAAATTGTGGCTCCATAGTTCATCAATACTATTCATGTACTTGTAGTACACTACCATTCACTTTAGTTTTCCTGTTCAAAAATTTTCATCAGGTCTAGAGTTGTGACATCCAAAGTACTATCAATAGAGGGCTTGAATAGCCGTCAAACTGGACAATTGTTCGTCGGGGACATAATGGTTGTCTATACCACCTACTTGGACAAGGAAAACAAAAGTAGATCCATTATGCATGCTGATATGAAAAACAAGGACGCCATGATGACAGTCACACTGACTGTTCCTCCACAACTTGTCCAAAAACATGCAGAAAAGATATTGCTGCGTAATGGGATATCCATTACAAATTTTAATGTATTTCCCAAAATAGTATATGACCGTGGTGATTTCGATCGAATTATTTTGCTCAACGAAACAAGCATTGTGGAAAAAAATCATGCTATTTGTTCAGAATATCGCTTCCTCCCGGACTCGACTATCAGGCAGCTTGCACAGAGCACTGATATTTACCCAATCAGAACGATTGGGGCTGCTGTGACAGTGGTGAGAAAATTTGGGTCGCAACACATTCTCCATATAAAGTATGGAGAGTCAGACAACGACAAGGCAATGGTACCTCTTTTCATATTCAGTTTTGTTGTTAACTTTCGTGTCTGCATATATGTTGGATAAGTTACACAAATATTTCACTGTTCCATGTTGCAGCTACAATTGTTCGATAAGTATTCAGATTTGTTTTCGTCAATGGAACARYAATTGCATAGAGGGAAGATTCCACTTATGTTKTTAAAAAATATAACAAAGAAGAAGGATGCTAGAGAAAGGATCTTTCRGACAACCTAGGCAACGTTTGTAATAGAGTTGCAAGMAGATATAGTAGAGGATTTGGAGAAACTAGCTAGCTCTATAATTGTTGTGCGTATACATCCACAAAATCATCCTCACTTTGCTTATAGAAATAGCCTTCAACAAATTTATGCACCTGTTTACTTTTTCTTTTTTGTTTTAAGGGGGGGGGGGATGCAATTGTGTATTATATTGTTCAATGTATTAATCCCTTTTCTTGCATTGCAAGGTTGAAGGTCTTTTAGTTACAACCAATGTGTACTCGACCCCCTTTGAGCCTGTATGTGCAAAATGCCATTCTGCTGCTTCTACCTCCGCTTTGATAAGTGATGATATGATTGATTATCTGTGATGCGGTGAAAAATGTTCATATATTTATGGACATTGCATCAATGGTGTTATCCAAACCGTGGGCAACACAACTATACAGTGTTCGGTTAGGCAGCCTCTGTTACAAAATGTGCTTCTTGAATTGGCAGAGTTGTCGTATGAAATGTATCTATAGAAAAAGGCAAGCAGTGTCTATATGTTGCGGCAGCTTCGAATACAGAGAAAATTCACCTTAAATGAGGACAATGCAATTTTGCATATTGGCTGAAGAAGGGCAAAAAAAAAATTAAATCAAACTTTGGGAGGAAATGAAAATACCTCATGTCTCTCTATAATATTTGTTCAACATCCAGATGAATGTTCGTTTCAAGAGAAAAGGAATGCATCGACGTCTTTTCTTTGTATATCAAATTGTTTGGTGCAAAGGTCGATGGGTTCTGCTCAATGGAACCTTCTGAGAACTTTCTTTTGGGTTGTTTAAAGTATGGTTGGTTCTTGGTTATCTTGTTTTTCTGTCAATTTTTATACCGTGTAACTCCATCTCTTCTTTGGAGGACATGGAACAATATAATTGAATTTTTTTGGCCAGCCGGCACGCAGATCCACCTGATAATTTCTATGGCATTGTGATGCAAATGTACTATGTGACTTGTTTTGGCAAATTTCCTTGATCAATGAACTTGGTCAAATTATTGTTGTGAAATAATTTGAAATCAACGAATATATAGTGTGTGAAGTGCAACTGTCCTATCATACCAACAAGAGGCTATTAAAATTCAAATTGATCATTGTTTTCGCAATTTTTGCTTATTCGATGAACTTGGTAAAATTAATATTCTGGAATAATTCGAAATCAATGAATATATATTGTGCGGAGTGAAATTGTGCTATCATATGAACAAGAGGGACTTCAACTTCAAATTGGTCCTTGTTATGCTTGCGGTGATAGAATTTTACAAAAAAATCTTTTGTTTGCTTCATTTTTTTAAAAATAAGCGATTTAACATCCTTTAATAATTTAATGTAATTACAGTAGCGTTATAGTGAGTTGCAACAGAGTTTCAGCAGAGTTATAGTGAGTTGCAGCAGAGTTATAGAAAGTGTTGCAGCAGAGCTATAGCGAGTTGCAGCAGATTAATAGTGAGTAACAACAAGTGGAGTAACAACACAAATTTTGAAGGAGAAAGTACAACAAGTTTTGGGATGTACTTTTTTCATGCACACGCCATAGCTCTACAACTTCGCTGCTAGGGTTTCTGTAGCCATGGAGGAGTAGGGCTCGCCTAGGGCTTCCTCTCCTCCCCATCCTCCTCTGCCACTCCCAAATGATGCCGCTTTCAGTTCGCTGATTAAATCTTTGCCCAAGAAGAAGAAGGCAGAATGCTCGAAATTTGTCAAAAGAGTGGAAGAAATGCCGGAGGTATCTCTCCCACCGGATATTCCTATATAGGTAGCCTTATTAATGTCTGAACACGCGCTCGTGGGGTAGTTCACTAGCCTATGGCCATCCCCTAAAGCCAATGAAACCTAGGTGATAAAAAATTGGAAGTCGTTGATCAAACAGAATGTCACCTCTCACTTCCTAGGCAGAGGTTATTTCCTCTTTGAATTCACCTCCAAAGAGGATAAGGAGTTGATCTTCAGGAATGGCCCATACTTCATGGGACCCCAAGGACTGTATCTAAATAAGTGGACTCTAGACTTTGACCCAGAAGAGGACGTTCCTTCGTCAGTTCCAGTTTGGGTCAGACTGCCTAACCTCCCAATACATTGCTAGAATTGGGACTCATTGAAACATATAGGATATGCATTGGGCAAGTTCATTGACAGGGAAACCAATAAAGACCAATACGACTGCGCCCGAATCTGTGTGGAGGTGGACCTTGAAGTAGGACTTCCGGAAGCTATCAAAATTAATGTCGAAAGCTGGTCTCATATTCAGAAACTGGACTATGAACAACTCCCGTTCAAGTGTCGGGGGTGCCATGAATACAGCCACTTCGCCAGAAATTGTCCAAAAAAAATGAGGAAGATAAGGGCAAAGAGGAAGGATGGAAACAGGTCAAGAGATCCAAAACTAACCCCAAGGTCTCAAATACGACAAGACAGGAAAAGAGCAAAGGATATCAATCCAAAGGAAATAGCGCGTCCCAGAAAATCAACCACCCAAAAGATTTAGGAAATATGTTTGAAACCCTTGACTTGGTTTCTCAATATCTCCCTGAAAGGGATCCTCCTTAGAAAGAGAAGACAGAGAAAACAAGAACGGAAGACAATGAGCCAATTGAGGATGCAATGATAAAGGACTCAAGGCATGGGGAAAGAGAACCTGAAAGTTCCAAAGACAAACGCACAGCCAACGATGTGGAAAGCCAAGGCTCAGAAGAATCTGAGGAGGAAGGAGAGATAGGAGACTCTCTCACCATGCTCCGGAGATCAGCAAGAGGAAGGCCATCATCCAGGGACAAGAGAGAAAAAGAAACATATAAAGACAAAGTGCAGGGAAGTCAACCAACTTTGGAAAAAGAATTGGCTAAAACCCCTAATCTGGCAAGAAACCAAGGACAAGGCTCCAAGGGGGAGGGGGGCACTCTCATAAAAATAAATAATGAAATTAATCTCCTAGAATTGCATAGGTTTGGGAAGTAAGATGAAAGAAGAAGCCATGAAGACCCTAATCATGACAGAAAACCCAGACATAATGCTCGTCCAGGAGACAAAATTGGAGGAAAATCTCTTCCATCAAAACAACAAAAGTTACTGGAGAAAAGGCGGGACAAAGATTTTCTCAGCCAGAGGGGCATCCGAAGGTCTAGGCACTCTTTGGAATGCTTCCAAATTCAATATGGTAGCTGAGAAAAAAAATGTTCATTGGTTGTTCACAAAATTTTAGCATATAGACTCGAAGGAGGTTTTCAGTCTTTTCAATGTATACGTTCCAATAAATGTAGGGGAAAATAAATATTCTTGGGACTCTCTGAGATCCTTAGCAAATGAGGAAGTCCTGGAAAATATTATAATTGTAGGGGATCTGAACATCTCTCTCAGCCAAAGAAAAAAGCGAGGGGCAACATTGTAAGAGATCTGGCTCGAGAGTGGGTGGAGGACCTCATCCACGACTAGGATCTCTTTGATATCAAGCCTTGCTGAGGTAAGTACACCTGGTCAAATAAATGGATGTATCCTGGGCATATCGCTGCCAGATTAGATAGATTTCTCCTTCAAAGTTCCTATCTCCTTCTTGGTCTTGACACGAAAATGAATATTCTATCTAACAACATTTTGGATCATAAGCCTATAAATCCGACTCTCTCAGCCCAAAGGAATTTAGGTCCTATCCCCTTTCGATTTAGTCCTCTTTAGATAAACCAAAAGGACTTTTTAAAGAAGGTCGAAGAAATATGGAAGACGTCGGTCATGGGGTCTCCATTATTCGTTTGGGAGGAGAAGCTAAGAAGAGTCAAGTCATCTTTGAAAAGCTGGGCTAAAATCATTCCTAGTCCTATGGAGGAAAGAAAGCAAACCCAAGAAGCTCTTGAGTCTCATCAAGACTACATGGAAGAGGCTGAAATTTCGAGCGATACTCTAAAAAGAGAGGAAAAGCTACAACAAAATTTTCAAAATGCCTGCAAACAGGAGAAGGAATATTGGAGGCAAAAATCCAGAAGTCTTTGGTTGAAATCTGGAGACAGAAACACTTGTTTCTTCCACAAGCAAGCCCAAGCTAGAAGAGGTTACAAGTCCATTTCAGAGATAAAGGATGACACACATTCTTATGGGGACTTTTCAAGCATTAAAAAGGATGCCTACACTCACTTTAAAAATATTTCTAATGGAGCAGAGGCACATGGATGCAGTGATAACCTCCTAAATGAAATACCTATTAAAATCACAGCTAGAATGAATCAGAAGCTCGAGACTAAGGTCACTAGGAAAGAAATAAAGGCTTCCCTGTTTGGCATGAGTCCTGATAAAGCACCAGGCCCTGATGGGTTTACAACAAATTTCATCCAAACCTATTGACAGATTGTGAAAAAAGATCTACACAAAATGGTTTTAAAATCCCAAGACTATAAAAAAGTTGGGGGCAGCATGAACTCTACCTTCCTATCCCTCATTCCGAAAGAAAAGGGTGCAAACTCTTTCAATAGGTTTTACCCCATTTCCCTTTGCAACATTGGATACAAGATCATCACAAAGGTGATCGCCAACAGACTGAAAGGGCTTCTTTCAGACCTCATTCTGTAGAACCAAGGCGACTTTGTTCAAGGAAGGAAAATCATGGATAATATAATCCTAGTCCAAGAGGCGCTTCACTCAAGTCTGAAGAGAAAAGAAAAAGGTATGATAGCCAAGCTTGACTTCGCAAATTCTTTCGACAGGGTTAGGCACTCTTTTCTGTTCAAAGTTTTGTACAAGTTTGGTTTTGGGACTAGCTTCATAAATTGGATCAAAGCATGCATTTCCGAGCCTTGGATTGCTCTGCTGGTGAATGGGAGAGTTGCAGATTTCTTCAAAGCATCGCGAGGGCTCAGGCAAGGATGACCGCTCTCACCCATGCTCTATGTCCTCCAAGCCTCTGCCCTAAACTTTATCCTGGAAAAAAGAAGAATTGACCAGGATATTCTAGGACTTCAAATTGTGAGAGGAGTAAAAGAAATTAACCATGCTTTATTCGCAGATGATTCCCTTCTCCTTGGGGCAGCTACTATCCACACTATCTCTCAATTTAAATTAGTGGTGGATTAGTTCTGTGAGGCCTCGAGCAGTAAATTGAATGCTGAGAAGTGCCATTTCTATGGATGGAATGTGTCTCAAAATGACATTAATGTCATAGACAGATGCTGGGGCTTTGTCGATTCCATGCACTGGACTTCCTTTAAGTATCTTGGACTGTCTATTCTTCAGAAGAAACCTTCAGGTAAGGATTGGATCCCCCTTCTAGACAAATTTAAAAATAAATTGCAATCCTGGGGCTTCTCTTGGTTGAATCTTGCAGGGAAGACGGTGCTCATTAAATCAGTTTTGAACAGCCTCCCAATCTATCAAGCTTCCCTTATGCTTTCTCCTCTGGGAATTCTCAGAAAAATGGAAGGCATAGTAAGAATTTTTTTCTGGAAAGGTGGAAAACAAAACAGAAATAGATTTCCCCTTGTCAATTGGGATAAAGTTACCAAGCCATTTGTAGAGGGAGGCTTGAATTTCAAAGATATGAGAATTCAAAATTTAGCGCTGGGTGCCAAAATTAACTGGAGGCAGGTTGCCCCTAAGTCCAGCTGGGCTCAGTGTGCCCTCTAGAAGAAATACTTCTCGGGCCCAAGAAAACGCATTCTAGACAGACCTGGCCAAGCCGCTAATGGATTGCAAATTCATAAACTCCGTATGCAAGCCCAAACTCTCATACAAGACAATCTTTCTGGGCCCCGGGGAATGGTAAATCCATTGATCTATGGGAGAATCGTATAATGAATGAGGCACCCCTAGCGGATGTCCGTGACATTCATGACCTATGTATTTGGATGAAGAACGTGGGCCTGGTCTCTCTATGGGACATCTCCATTTGGAACGATAAAGTCTGGCTAGACTGGATGAAGCCGGATTTGCCGAGTAATCTCGAAAACGCTTGGTTGAACCTACGTGCCAAGCTCAAAGGGAAGTCTCCAATACATTAGAAGAAGCATGACCAGAGAGTCTGGGGGACGTATACTGGCTCTTACTCTGTGGCACTTGGTTATAAAATGTTGCGAGCAATTCCCTATGCTCCCCCATGCCCAGTGCTATGGAAAGGCCTCTGGAAACAGAAGTGCATTCCAAAAATTGATTTATTCAACTGGCTTCTCTACCACAATCGGGTTCTTACAGCAGACAATCTTGTGAGAAAAGGCTTCCATGGCCCCTCCAGATGCTACCTGTGTTTGGAGAATGAAGAAAACGCCCAACATATTATGTTGAATTGCAAATTCTCTTTAGAAGTCTGGGGCGAAGTTTTGAACCATTGCCCTGTGCACACAACACTTCCATCCTCCATTTTTTATTTACATGTGAACTGGACGCACCATTACCCTGAACAGATTCAAAATAATAGTTGGTTCAAGGCCGCTTGGTTGGTCCTACCAAAGATGATCTGCTGGCAAATTTGGTTGGAACGAAACAATAGGATCTTCCAGGAAAAAAAGAATAATGCAAATATTGTCAAGACCAAGATTTTAACCACCCTCAAATATTTCCTGAAGGATCATATAAGGACCATCACCGATAAAAATCTCTCCCCTCATGAGGTGGAGTGGGGGAAATCGCTGGGACTGAATTTCTCCAATGCAGAAATCCAACCGAAAAAGGGAAAAGACTGGAAAATTAGAATGCCAGAAAATAGCTTCAGCAATTGGAACAAGGAAATTGACTGTTACTCTTTGTTTTTCGATGGGGAACCAAAAGTCAATCAGGGGAATGCAGGTGCAGGTGGAGTCTTCAAGAATATAGAGGGACAAATTGAGCACAGGTATGCATAGGGATTAGGCCAAGACACCAATACCCAAGAAGAGGTGATACCTTTGATGCAAGGTATCAAGATCTTACAAAAGGCACGCATCAAGGAAGCAAAGATCATCGGCGACTCCCAAACACTCATAAAAATGCTAGTGGAAAACTCAAATCCGAAGGACCTCCGACTATCTAGATTGATGGTGAGAATTAAACAGATTGTCAGCCTGTTCCAAAAGATCATCTTCTTCCATGTTCTGAGGAACAACAACAAAGAGGCGGACGCGGAAGCAAATAGAGCTGCTCTTCTTCCTGTGGGCACTCTATTATGGAACGATAAGGAAAATTGGGACCCAATTCCTTAGCTGTGCTTTCATGTTTTTCTTCTTTTTACTTCAGCACTTTGTATGTGTTTTTAAGTTAGGGGATATCTTGTCGCTAAAGGTAATTTTTGAGCCCAAGAAACGACGTTATGTCAAATCTAGAGACGGGGGGATCCCGGTTTTTTGGGAACATTGGGAATTGGCCCAACAAATCTGGAAGACTGTAAATGGGCATTTATGCCGAGAATTTTAATATCAAAACATAATCGTTCCTGTTAAAAAAAATAAAAATTAATGTAATTCACTTGTACAATAACAATAGTTAATATTAATATTTTAGTATCTGAAAATAATGTTTTTAGCTGAAGTTAGATAGGATGAGCATTGCTAAACAATTGCAATATTGAACCCGCCAGACGTGGAATCTGCAAGTCCACCTGTCAATTTGTATATCGCGGAAGTCTGGGTGATATTTGTAGGACACCGAACAAAAGAGGTTCAAATTTCAGCTCGTCGGGCCGAGAACCCGCGATCCAAAAAGTGCCCAAGTATGGAATGAGGGATCTGCATATGATCTATAAAATATCTTGTCCGTACTTTCTAAAAGTACATGTTTATTATGTATGTCTCGTTTTTCGAAAAACTTTTATATCAGTCGACCGACCAGACTGTACAAACTTTCTCGTTTAATTAAATTCTATAATAGCAAAAATTATTATTAATAATTTAGTATTTAAAATCATGTTTTTAGATATGTTAGATAGTTGATAGGGATTAGTATCTGTAAACAATGGAAAACTTGAACCTTCTAGCCCTCAAGTCCATCTGTTAATCTGTATATCGCGGAACTCTGAGGGCTATTCGGAGGACAAGGACCAATGAAAACTACAATGTTGAGCCACGCCGCCCACATGTCCGTTTGTCAATTTGTAAATCGCGGTGATGTGCCTGGTGTTTGTACAGTGCGGAACAATAGAGGCCCAATTTTCAGCCCACGAGCCCCACAGACCTGATAAAAAAAAATCGCTAAATATGAAATTCATACGGGATCGCTACGGGACAATAAACTACAATGTTCAGCCAACCAGCCTGAGTCCACCTGTCCACTTGTATATCGCGGAAGTCTGGGTGCTATTTGTAGGAGACGAAACAATAGAGACTCTATTTTCGGCTTGCCAGGCCATGAACCAAAAACAGCCTAGGTATGGAATGAGGGATCCACATATGTTGTATAAAATATCATTCCATAGTTTATATAGAGACAATGTCCACAAGTCTGTGTGTCAACTTGTATATCGCGGAAGTCTAGTTGTTATTTGTAGGACACGGAACAATAGATACTTAATTTTCAGCCTGCCAGGTCACAAACCCGCGATCCAAAAATTGCCCAAGTATGGAACGAGGGATCCACATATGTTCTAGAAAAATGTTTTTGTACAACGCGAAACAATAGAGGTCCAATTTTCAGCTCACCAACCCCAGAGATCCCGATAAAAAAAAAATGCTAAATATGAAATTCATACAGGATCTCTGCATATGTTGTATAAAATCTCATTCCATACTTTATTTAGAGACTATGTCCACAAGTCCGCGTGTCAATTTGTATATCACAAAAGTCTAGGTGCTATTTGTGGGACACAGAACAATAGATACTTAATTTTCAGCCTGCCAGGTCACGAACCCGCGATCCAAAAAGTGTCGAAGTATGGAATGAAGGATCCGCATATGTTCTAGAAAAATGTGTTTGTAGAGCGCAGAACAATAGACACCCAATTTCCATCTCGCCAA
>SNQJ01S0060296.1:42507-61607 GCA_010110895.2 Picea sitchensis
CTCTTCACCAAATACATTTCATTCATTTGAAACACATCATTTGGAAGATAAACATTAAAATCATGCACTGTGAGTACGTGGAGGATTAAGTAGCATATTATTATTGAAAAATAAATCCAAAACCTTTATATGTATGAAGGTGGGATTGGAGACAAGGAATACCAATAGTCGATTGGCTTTTTTTTCTCAAATGAGTAGTAAAGTGTTGAATAATAGTAAAAAAATAGCTATAATATAAGAGAGATTATTACAATGCAGATATGAGTAGCAAAGTGTTGAAGTTGAATAATAGTAAAAATTAGCTATAATATAAGAGACTATTACAGTGCATATATGGAAGAAGTGTACATAATAATTATGCAGTCTTGGCCATAGTAATTATGCAGCCTTGGCTTTATTATGCCTGGTGAATATTTTATAGCTTGGTGAATATATTTATGTCTTAGTGCGGGATGGTTGAAACATTCAGCTATTTTATTTATAAATAAATAAAAAATTGTATTTTTTTTTATATCAAAACAGAAACTATCAATATATTAAATCATTAATCCAATTTTCATCACTATCAAATATATATTTACAATTTGATTATAATCAATATATATTTACAATTTGATTATATTGATCAAATTCATTTAAACAAAACTTTTATGCACTCAAAAATGATTCTAGATACTTGTAAGCAGACTATAATAACTTTTCCAAATATGTGTGAGCTCCATCCTTTGTTTTTTTTTAAGAAGGTTTGCATAATCAACTCATAATAATATTGTATAAATTGTTCCAAATTCTATACACAGTAAAAATTTGCATACACAACAATTTTAGATTCAATCATACATTACAAATTTTCTGATCAACTTAAACACATTTCAAACATCTTCAACTAATTATTCTTACTTCAAACATTTCAATAAAACCAACATTTCAAATTTATATCATTATAAATTAATAACATTTCCACTCATCTTAATTAATTATACATAATAACTCTCCCAACACTATAAACATATCTATACAAATATGAAATAGCTAAGATATTTACCAACATGAAATATTTTTAATTTAAGTATAAAGTTTAAAAACTTATTTTTAAAATAAATACTTTGTCAATTTTTTCAATTTTATAATGAATACTATGTAATGTAAAATTTATATTCAAAATAAAATATTTATAAATATTATTTTAATAAAAACAAAAAATAATATTAAATTAAGATATTATTTACATGAAGTTAAAGAATATGAATAACTTAAGTAGCTCAATTTTTTTTTATAAAAAATGTACTAAGCTTTATATTTTTACAAAATTTAAATAAATGCGTATGTCCACTCCAAGTATTGATGTTTTGGTAGATGAGGGAGGTATTAACCTCCAAGTGTAACCTTTGTACCTAGAATAGAATATTCAGGAAGTAAGAGAACCATTAAACAGATTTGTGAAAACCCTAGAAGAGAAGTTGACCCATAGAGAATAATAATAAAGTATTAAAAGGCTCCAGAAAGTGAGGTCGACCCCACATGAAAAGACACCTTGGAATACTAGTATAAATAGAGGCTAGGATCTCCTCATTTAGACACTCTCTCACTTAGCAAAAGGAGGGCGCAAGTCTGAGGAGGAGCAATTGCAGTTGTAGCAGAAGGAGGCGCAAATCTAGAGAGGATGGTGTAGCAGTTGTCGTGGTGTAATCTCAGTCTCTCTGGTATCTCTCTTGTGTATTTCTCTTGGTAAAGGTATGCTTCTATTAGTAGAGGTATGTTCTCTTGGTATTGTGTTGTTGTTGCAACAGTGGTGTTTCTGGTTAGGGTTTATCTGTTGGTTCTAGTGTGGACTTATCAGAATCATTCTATATAAGAAAAGGTGAGTGTGCTCAAGGGTGGCATAGAGAATGCCCATGGTTGGGTGACAATGATGTGACAGTGTATATGGTTAAACAAGAATACCAAAATTTTAACATGGTATGAGAGCTAGTTTCCTTCCTAACAGTGTAACCGCTGGAAGGAACATCCCCCACTTTCAAGTTGTTTGAGCACTTACTGAACCCACCGCAAAGGTCATATAAGTAGGGTGCATATTTCCCCCAAATCAGATCTCCAAAATTATGAAATTGAAAAATTAGGGTTTCCTCATAAAACCCTAGGTCTGCAGTGCCAGTTGCAGCACCAGTTGTAGTCCCAACACCAGTTGCAGTACCAGTTGTAGTGAAAGTTTATGTGAAGTGTTGGACCTGAATTTTAGTTTTCCTAGTGTGCCCTACCCTAACGCATCTACAACTATATTCAAATTGCAAGTTGGAGAACTTTGAAATTTTTGGGTTCGTCATTGCTTGTCGATGTTGCTGATGGTGTTGTTACCTGTCGTTGTTTGTCATTGTTGTCGGAGGTATGTAATTGTATATGTTTAAACAATATCACTACCTTGAGGGTGTTTGCAGGAGAAGGGATCTTTTGTCCAAGCAACAATTGTAGATCCAAAGGGATCTCAGATCCAACACATTCAGAGGAACAATGCACTTCAGGTTTGATTGTTTTGATATGTCTCTAGATGTTATGGAATTATTGTAATCTTATGAACATCTAGGTTGCATTTTGATCTATTAAAGTTATGATTATTTATGGTCGAAGTTAAAGTTATAAGTTGACCTTAGTCAAAGTATTAAATAGATTGAGCTTGAGATTTTAGAGTTTATTTGCATTATATTTACTAACTTGGATTTCTATCAAGAAAGCATATTGTCTTAGTACAGGGGATAGGTTGGAGAGAATACTTGTCATCTTGAGTGAAGGAGACTCAAAAGAAAAGTAACAACACTCATTCTTGAAGATAAGACTCCAGGTTCTAGGTTTGATTGATTAAATTGATAAGTTTCCAATTTCCACATATCAAGTTTGATAAATGCTATATTATAAGTAAACACTATAGTTGTGACAACAATATTTGAAAGGTTTTAATACTGCTAGATACAATGAATACTTGGTAGCATGTGAGTACTATTGATAGATGAACTAACATCTCCTCTAGGAGATATTTCTTGTTTTTCTTCTAGGCATGTCACCTTGGTAATGCTATACCATGAAATTGTATTTTATTCTTGTTAACATAGATATGTTCTTATGAAAATGCTATTATGCGTTTAGCTCTTGTTTCTCTTGTCTCGGGTAGGTTATCTTGTAAATTCCATGGAGATTACCATGGATGAATGATTGGTCACAACACTAGAAGAGTGTTGTTCCTATTTCTTATTACTGCTTTTTTTATTTTGTCTCTTGTTCCAGATAGGTCACAAGTGATAGCTCTGAGAAGGAGCTACTATAACGATTGTTCTCGTTATTGTTTTTATTATTATTATAAGATTATTATTCTTGTCTATTGTTTTTCCTTGTTATTGATCTTTTTCCGAGAAGGTCACAGGCGATAACTCTGAGGGAAGCTATATTGATGGTTGTAAGCGACAACATATTAGATGGTCTCTAGTTTGAGACATGGAGCAGACTATCCAGATAAGAAGTTGTATACACGACCGCATACATCCATGTACCAAAGAAAAAGAGGACAAAGTATGGTAATTTTGTGAGATACAGTGTATCTCATATGGAGATTGATTGTAAGGAGAAGAAGGCTACAAATATGACCAAACAAATCCATCTAGTGCAGTTGATCACTCTTCAGATCATCAGGAAGAGTTAGTAGAGCTAGAAGGGCCTACCCATAATCGTTGCAGTAACCAAGAAGAGACTAGCATGGGCTCGTGACACTTTGCAGGATGCAAAGATATATAGCATTGATGAGCCATATCATGAAGAGAAGATGGTTCCACCAGTGGTGAGGCAGACGCCCCCACCAAGTACCAGCTCAGAAGGAGCTAGAGTTTAGAGGGAGTCAACCCTCAGGATTGAGTAGGGATGAGAAACCTCCCCAGATTGTTCATAGGATATTATACTTCAGAGGAGATCATCACATACTGAGGGATAACATGGCTCCATAGATTATATAGACTGAGAGGGAGAATGGAGACTTAGAGTGAGCCTGATCTCAGAGAGATTCAGTGGCTTAGAGACTTTCATTCATAAAGTATTCCTCCTCAGATTCATATGGGAGAGAGAGACGTCTTCCAGGATTGACATAAAGGTACCATGAGTTGAGGAGGATATATTGTAGCCTCAACGACTTCTAGGAGATGTGAGATCTCTTGGGAGGACTCCCTTGTTTCAGTAGACTTTGCTACAGTGATAGAGGAGGAAGCCAGTCAGAAGGACTATGGATCTTTTATTTGGTTCTGAGACTAGAAGGGAAGTCAATGGTGACTTCCAAGTTGATATACAAGATCAAGCATGTTGCAAATAATAGTATAGAAATGTACAAAGCTTGATTTTTGGCCAAAAGTTTCTCCCAGGAAGAGGGAGAATGTTATGACGAGACACTTTCTCCAGTAGCCAAAAGAAGTGTACATAGAGAAGCCACAAGATACATGAGGAGGAGTCTCATGTCTCCAGGTTGTGGAAGGATTTGTATGGCACCCAGGGCATGACATGCCAGATCAAACAATTTCCTGATGATCTTGGGAATTACCAAGAGTAAAGCAGATTCCAACCTTTACTACAAGGTTGTGGATGGTGGACCAGTGCTATTACTATTATATGTGGATGAACTTCTTTTAAGAGGAGACAATAATCTAATCACTAAGAGTAAGAGGAATCTTGATACAGAATTCGAGATGAAAGACCTGGGTATGATGCATTATTTCTTAGGTCTGGAGGTATGGTAGAGACCGAGTGAGATTTTCCTTAACCAAGGAAAATATGTTGTAGAGATTCTGAAGATATTTGGAATGATGGATTGTAAATCCATACCTATACTGATGGTGACAAATCTGAATTTATTGAGTGATACATCTTTAGAGATAGTAGATGCCACCATGTATAGACAGATGATTGGTTCATTAACGTACTTAACGAACACAAGGCCAAACATATGTTTTTTGTTGAACACATTGAGTGAGTATATGGTTGAGCCGAGACGTGTTCACTTGATTGCAGAAAAACATGTGATGAGGTACCTGAAGGGTACAATTGAATATGGACTCAGATATGCTTCAAATCATGAGATAAACCTGCAAGGATTTAATGATTCAGATTGGGATTGTAGTGTTGCAGACCAGAAGAGTACATTTGGATGTTGCTTCAGTTTGGGATCATCTATGATCTCATGGTTTAGCAGGAAGAAGACGAGTGTGGCACTCAGTACAACTGAGGCGGAACATATAGCATCGTGTCAACTAGCAATGAAACAGTGTGGCTTCAGAAGTTGCTTGTAGGATTATTTGATCTCGAGTTAGAGGCGACTTGTATTTGGTGTGACAACCAGAGTTGTGTGAATTTGTCAGAGAACATGGTGTTAGATCAAGTACCATTATATTAAATATATGGTGCAGAAGGGAGCAGTGAAGCTCGAGTATGTGTTACAGATGCGACTCCAGATAGCAGCATGGTATAGTGTGGACAGAAGGTTTTCATGCACGAGCACTGACTGTGGCACCAGAAAGGATAATGTGTACATAGATCCTTTGGGGAGAGCATGTTTTCCTAGTTGTGGAGGTCCAACCAATTTGTGTGGTTGGTGGCTTCATTCACATCCTTCGGGGAAGGCGTGCCTCCAGGACAGCTAAAGGGCCAACCTGGTGTGTTTGACATCACATACTCCAGTGAAATAGTTGGGTACGCTGAGACATAGCTAATCCAGTGAAATAGTCTGGTACGTTGTTATATTTCTACTCTAGTGAAATAGACTGGTACGCAGGTACTCGAGTGAAATATTCTGGTATATTGCTACTCCAATGAAATAGTCTGGTACACATAGCTAATCTAGTCAAATAGTTTGGTGCGTTGAGGCATAGGTACTCCAATGAAATAGTCAAGTATGTTGAGACATAGATACTACAGTGAAATAGTCTGGTATGTTTTTATATTTCTACTCTAGTGAAATAGTCTGGTACGCATGTTACATTGGTGTGCCAACCAGTGGGACTTATTCATATGAGAGCGTAGTCAGTGAGATCCCAGATGAGAATTAGCCCCTTGATGACTTATTCATGTGAGAAATTTGTTTGTGTCACCATGTTACCTATTTCTACATGAGATGGTTGTTTCTATGACTGTATATCTAGTGCCTGGTTATTGTGGACCAGAAGAAAGTCCAATCATGAATACTATGCCAACTAGTGGGATTTTTTTTTATGTTGGATGCATGACTGTGAAATGACCATCAGATAGTTTGTGTGTGTAACTATGATGGTGATACTTGTGACATGAGATGGCATGTGTGGCCATGCTACTTGAGACATGATCTGTTTGATAATGAGATAGCCTATGTGGTTATGGTGATGCTACTTGTAGACTGGTCTGCAAGACCATGTGAGTCTTTCCCATGCCATGTGAGATGGATGGATTTGATTGAGACCATTACATGAAGAACATCTCAGTTAATACCTCCCTAGCTAAGAGGGAGTGTTGATGTTTTGGTAGTTGTGGGAGGTATTAACCTCCAAGTGTAACCTTTGTACTTAGAATGGAATATTCTTGAAGTAAGAGAACCATTAAATAGATGTGTGAAAACCCTAGAAGATAAGTTGACCCAAAGAGAATAATAATAAAGTATTAAAATGCTCCAGAAAGTGAGGTCAACCTCACATGAAAAGACACCCTTGAAGACTAATATAAATAAGGCTAGGATCTCCTCATTTAGACACTCTCTCACTTAGTAGAAGCCTGAAGGAGGGTGCAATTCCAAGGAGAAACATTTGCAACAGTTGTAGTTGGAGCAGAAGGAGGTGCAAGTCTGGAGAGGTTGGTGCCGCAGTTGGCGTGGTGTAATCTTAATCTTTATGGTATCTATATTTTGTGTTTCTCTTGGTAAAGGTATGCTTCTATTAGTAGATGTATGTTCTATTGTTATTGTGTCATTGATGCAGTAGTGGTGTTAATGGTTAGGGTTTATCTATTGGTTCTAGTGTGGACTTGCCGAAATCATTCTATCTAAGAAAAGGTTAGTGTGCTCAGGGATGGCATAGTGAATTTCTATGGTTGGATGACAATGATGTGACGTTGTCTATGGTTAAACGAGCATACCAAAATTTTAACACCAACAACTATAAGTCACTCCTCGAATGGGGTGTTGGGGAGGAGGGGGAATATCAAAGATTGAGTCAATGGCCCACGTGGACTTGCGGTAGGGAAAGAGGAGCTCGCCACATCCATCCATGCAAAACCTCAAGAATGTTAACATTGACACTCCTTTCATATCAGCAGATGACCAATTTAATGTGATGTGAGTGTGGCACATGTGCCCTGGACACCATCCCCTCCGAGCTTAGTCGTCATGGAAAAATGGAGAAGGAGGTGGCATAAAACATTATTCCAGGGTTCTCTCAGTGGGATGATAGGTACTGGGAAGATTCAATGTTGAATTTAATACGATGCAATCCCAATTCCAATGCCTCATTTTCTAGATCCTTCAGGATAAATCACCAAGGAGGAATGTAGAACGAACATGCCAAAGGAACTAGACCAGTCTTTTCTCTCTGGGATAGTAGGAAATTGACGAAAATCCAAGGTAGAATATCCTAGACCGACTTAGCAGGCGATAGTAGCGACAGTCGAGAGCAGTGTGAACCAACACTCAAATCATCTCTAGTTCACATAAGTCTTGGATTTGGGAAGAGGATCATGGGTTCGATGTCACGTCATCGAGGATATAGGCATGGGGGGTGCAGCAATGGAGCCACCCACCAGCAATCTGGGAGAGAGGACCTCCAACACCCGTGTACAACAAGATGCCCGAGCCTTGGTGACAACATTCCATATGGCCACCCCGCCAAACATTCAAGCACACCTGGAGGACGTGGAATCCAAAAATTTCCTAGAACATAGGTTAATGTTGAACTAGGTGGTGGAAAAGGAAATTATCAATTAGATTTTGGATATTGGCAACTCGAGAGGTCGCGAAACTAAATATTGGAAAACAGTTGAGCTATACTAGCACCTCAAGATGTTGTTGGGTGAGATGCTCCAAACCAGAGAGGATTCTCATAATACAATTCAATTGCAATTGGAGGAGTTCAACCTATTTCTTCAAGAGTTCTTGTCTCAAATCTCGCCTTCTAGCTCTGTGAAGACAACAACAATGTCAAATAATTCCCCACCAGAGGCTCTTGAGCCACCTTAGGAGCCTAAGGCATCCTCACTAGATGATTGAATAGTATGTACTTATTTTTTGTTTTTTGTATCATGATGGACAACAATAGATATGACATAGCCTCAAGTAGACTTTAGATACTTCTTTACAACGTTTACATAGCTAGACATAATATAAAAAAGAACTTGGTTTAGACCCAATGGATATAAGACTTATTTCTTTGTTGTTGGTTTGGTTTCTCAAGTGGCAAGTCAACAACAAAGAATTTTCATATGAATTTCCCATAACTAGATTAATATAAGTTGTTACCTGTGCTTACAAAAAATAACAACTATATAAGCCCCAAACTAACATAGCAAGGATATATCAATTAAGCATAGGATTTTGATAAACTTATATTAATTAGGCATAAGATTTTGACAAGATAAACAATTGTTAGTAATTATATTCATAAAATACAAAGTATTGTAGTAATTTTAAAATTTTTATATAACATATTAATAATTCTTGAAACATCAACCAAACCATTATTTCCTATGATTGTAAACATTATTACATCTTTTGTGGGAAAACCTTAGCTTAATTGATCGCAGAGATGAAGGGTGATTTTTCATGGTGATGGGTGGTCTGTCAAGGGTTTCCTGACTCTAGCTCAGGAGCTAAGTCATCGGTCATATGGAGTTTTTTTAACGCATTTTCATTTGGCCCAATGGCAATGGCATTGATCATAGGAATATGGGATTGTTGGCGGTGGTTTCTGGATTATAGGTGACAGGTGTGAAGCGGTGGTGGCACAGTACAAGCGACATTGAATTTAGAGCACAGGGCCTCTTCCTAGATCGTATGGAAGATGACGTAGTTGATTACGATGAGGATGGATTGAGATCGGATGAAATCTTCCTCTCTTACAAGAACTTCCTCCATATGTAGAATCTTAGGCGGGTAGTTTATTTGGTTGGCGTGGACCCGTTGGATTGGTTAGCAGGCTTCGGTTCAGGCACATCAATTTCTTTGACAGGGGAACATTCACTTTGGGGTGATGGGAGATTTCAATATGATGCATCAAACTTCAATTAACACGCTCCAAGGAAATCAAAATCTACGGGGGGTTCTCTGGCCAGTTATCACTCCTCTCCTCTGCATGTAGGTTGTTTGTTGTTGAAGATAAAAAAAAACAATTGATGGAAAGTTTGTAAGGAGAAGAGAAGTATGGTGGTGGGAGTGTACGTGGAGATATGGTCCATCCTGGATCTTTTGGGCTGAACCATTGTTGATAGGCTTTGTGGGAAAGTAGTTTTGGCACCTTCATTGGAAGCTTGGCTGGACGAAAATTGGATGAGGGTTAGAAGATACCACCGAGAATTCCACACCCTCACATGGGGATGTATATGTTTCAAGTTCCTTACTAAGGAGGATTAGACAAATACTTTTTACAGGGACTAGGGATGGGGCCCCTCATTTAATTTTAAAAGAATGGGTTATTTCCTTCAACCTTACCCATGATGTGTTCTCCCCTTCAAAGGTCTAGATAATCCTACTGAATCTCCCATTGGTCTTTTGGCAAGAGGATATTCTCATTTCAATTGGAAACAATATAGGGAATTCTATTAGATGTGACCTAGGATGGGATATGAAAATGGACACGAGATGGTTTGGGTCCAGATTGAGGTGGATTTAAAGGAAGGCCTTTTGGATGAAATAGAATTGGTTTGGAGAGGATTCTCTTGGATGAAAAAAATTGATTATTGGCATGTCTTCTTCCACTACTCTGGACGTCATAAATTCAAGCATTTGTAGGCTCATTGCAGAAGCCTGCAGGGGAGTTGTTTTGTGGAAAGGCGAAAGACAAATCCAAAGGTGGTAGAAGTGGAGATAAGTTCACTCATCATAGTTCTCTAGGTTTCCTCCCTCAATGGATTATTTGGAAGCGAACCTCAATAAGAATATTTTCTCTAATGATTTGAATCATTCTAAAATATTGCATAGGTCCCATCAGTAGAGATAAATTATATTCCTCATATCACTATCTCAAAGGTGTTTTCTTCCCCCATAAAAAGCAATGGGGGCATGGGGTAGCTTCTTCCTCTTCGAAGGCACGTATCTCTTTGCATGGGTCTTCTCCTCCCTCTCCTCTTCTCCACGTTTCGTCCCCCCTCTTCAAAAGGTGCTCTTTTGCAATCCCCTCCCTCTGAGTTTTTTTGAAAAGAACTAGTTCTAAATCCTCCATAAAATCGAACTGCATGCTTCATTCAAAGGTGAAGAAAGGAAAGGAAGATTTGTGTGCAAAGGGATTGACCTTGGACAAGGGTTTCGGGGGTCATGCAGGTAGAGAATCCATGATTTCTTTAACACAAATATAGGCCATCAAAAAGATAAGGAGTGTTAAAAAAACTACCATTGTGCGGGCCCTTAGAGAAGGGATAGCCCAGACTAGGGGTCATAAATTATTATTTTTTCTTTTAGTTATAGAGGGGTTGGGGGAACCCTAAAATTCCTTTCCCTAAAAAAATTGGTGTTGGCATACAAGCCGGATTTTATCATGTTACAACAAACAATGTGTAGTGGAGTCAAAGCGACTGAGTCTCTTCATAGATACTTAAAAGATTGGTATTTTGTACCATGATTATGTGGGCCTCTCTAGAGGTTTACTCTCTTCATGGAGTCCACAATTTTAGGTTATTTCCTCTTCTCATATTCCATCTGTTTTAGTGGTATATTTTGAGGATCCTTTTCTTAATGTCTCTTTCAGAATGATTAATTTGTATGGGCCGTATGTTGATCGGATTCATTTTTGGGAAGGGCTAGGTGGCTCGGGTATTTTAAATGCATCTAATATTATCTTGGGTGGGGCTCTAAATTTCACCTCTCCTTAAGATAGGTTTGGGGAGTCTCCCCTCATCTATATTCCCAAGGAATATTTCTTCTCCCATTGGATTGAAAAGAATCAATTGGTTGACTTGGAGCCTGCAAAATTGGTACAAACCTGTCATAATGGAAGAAAAGGAAATGATTTTGTTTCCAAAAGACCAGATAGCTTCCTTATACTATAAGGTAGGATTGAGAACCCATGGTCTTTCACTTCAAGGGTGGTAGTAGGGGGAATATCCGATCAAATGCCTATTCTACTGGAGATTGATAAAAAAAGGTTATAGACCACCTTCCTTGATCAAATTTAATCATGATTGGCTTCAAGAAGAGGAGTATAAAATGAGTGTATTGTTTACGTGGACTCCTTTGGATGAATATGAGGGTCACTCCTACATGCATCAATTCATATTCAATATTTCAAAAATAAAAATAAAAATGCTACAATTGTATGGGATAAATCATTCAATATGAATGTAAATCCCTTCCCTGGACTTCATAGCTAAAAGTAAAATTGAAATCTAATACCATGTGTAAACCTTAATAGTAAATTTTATAACAGTAATTTCCAGCAATTAAATTCTTATATTTCACATTTACAACATAATCTCAATATTTATAACTTGATTAAAAGCAACACGGTGAACCAGTAAAATACCTCCTGAAAATGTTTTCCTTTGAATTGTTGAAACCATCTGCTACCAAAATCTTGAAACTGCCTGAAGTTGTTTCCTCCCGGCCAACTAGGAACATAGCATCTCTAGCTCCCTAGCTTCAGGAAATCATATTTCCTCACCTCCAATCCCAAAATACCAGCAACACAATTCCACTAGTAAAAACCCACCAAGAAATTTTCCCCTTTCCTCCTCTCCAAAATTGTGTTGCCTTCCCCCTCTTTTGGTTTCTCCCTTCTCCTCCCAAAATAATGAACCCCTCTCCAAGTCCAACCCCCCCTTCCTTATCCTCCTCTCTCGACTCCTCCCCCCATTAATTTCCCATATGCCTTATCTTTTCTCATTAATTCTTTCACCTACCTTTAATACAATAAAATAATAACTTTTTTGATTGTTGCATTCCTGAATTTAAAAGATAAATATAAAATTTCATTAACTTATTAATTAATTTACTTACTTTAAACTAAATTAATCATAATAATTAAATTGAATTAGTTGGGTATTACATACACTCACCCTTCAAGAAACTTCATCTCGAAGTTATAGTAGCTTACAATACAAGGGTAGCAATAACATGATTCATACATCTCAATCAGATATGCACATCATCAACTTAAACATCCATAAATACTAGTATACATGTTCAAGGCATGTATGCGTAGCTAGCACATACAAGACCCACACATGTACTAATGACAGAAATTATCACATCTAATGCAATTCATGTATGCTTCCAATCCAGTGAGCAATGTTATTAATTTCATAAAGAACAGTAAACGATTTAAAATAATTGTAGAATCCTTCAATTGTAATAATTTAACACAAGCAACGTTCACTTAGATAATTGTATTTTATTTAAGCAATTTTTTTAAACAAAAGGAAATCAAGTAGTTATGTTATAAGATTAAAACTCCACACACTCTCAACTACTTCTAATCGTCCTGCCTCCCTAACCTACTTCCATGTTCCCTCCATATCCTTCCTTTGATGGACTGTCCTGGAGAATCAACTATATTGACCTAACTCCAGATAGAACCTGTAAGCGGAAGTGTCAACTACCTTGACCAAGCTTCCCCAATAGGAAACTGGCAGTCATTACCACACATCTAGAGGAGTGTGATATAACACTGCCCTCCCATGACTCCAGGTTTCAGAGGATACACGGTGGGAAATTCCTCCACCCCTCCTATAGAACTAGGGCCAACACCCTATCATGGACCATACAGTGGAACTATGTTGCTGGGATTTTTTCATCATATATTCAGTTTCGCAGTCTCTCTATCTGAAAAACCTGCAATTTCCCACATATCATAGCAATGCATTTGAACCAACATAATTTCACATACAAGGATTCATACCATATTGTTTCTTGTTCGATGTTCATGACATCAACCCTTTATTATCATTATCTATTGGCTATTTAATAGCCCATTAATCTGCAGATTTGTTTATAACACAAACTCATACATATCCATACATTATTATCATGTAAATGCATTTAATCATATCATTAACTCGGTATCCACGTACCAACAACTTTAAATTTCAAATTTTTCAAGCTAGAAGTAGGTTGCATAATATCCATAATAATTCAAATAACGATAAACATTCACAGTATTGACATTCACATAGGCCCATATGTCTAAAATTCTAAGTGTATCATTAATAGTTTCACAGTTAATAAGAAAATAAGATATGATTAGGCCATAAGTGATTCTAGTTGTCTAAGCCTAAATGTGGCATTACATACACCCAACCTTCGGGAAACGTAGTCCTAAGGTGGTCGAAAAAGTGAGGGATGATCTTTTCGTAAGGTCTCTACATCCTCCCAAGTAGCATATCATGGGCTACACTTGTCCCACTAGACATTAACTTGGTCTATCAGACGATTCCTGAGTTGTTGAACCCTATGGTTCAATATGCGTAATGGTTCGACCATGATGGTTCTCACGTCTGAAACCTGCAATTCCTTCCAACCTAGTTTGTGAGATTCGTTAGCAACATAATGACGTAGAACATATACATGAAAAAAATTATGTGTTTTATGCAAGTGGGATGGCAGTATGAGGCGATAGGAAACAGGTCCAATTCTCTCTTGGATTTTGAACAGTCCTATAAATCGAGGCGAAAAATTTATCCCTTTCCCAAACAGAATGGTACTCTTATTAGAACTGATATGAATGAAAAATTGATCTCCAACTTTATAACTTCAATCAGTCCTATGTGCATCAACATAAATTTTATGTCTATCCTGCATTTCAAATTTATTTATTTATTTTTATTTGTTGCATTGGATAATATATATATATATATATATATATATATATATTGGTTCCACTGTTTATATAAGTTTTCCCCTATAATTTATGTATAAAGTGTAAATACTTGTGGCCATGGAACTCGCAACCTGCATCATTTGCATCCCAAATAAAATAAAAATTCAATTTAAATTTTATTATTATTATTGTTGTTGTTGCATTGGTAATATATATGTGTGTGTGTGTGTGTGTGAAAAAAGAATGAACTCAGCTCTGCAACATCAATTATGAACCTTCTCTGACTCCCTGTGTATGCGTTGACTGACTCGTCGCTCTTGTACTGACCACCTCAGAATAATGGGAGAAGAAGGGGAGGCGAAATCCCCCCTCCTATTGAAACGTTGCCACCAACGATTCGGAAAACTTGCGAGCGCGTTAACCATCCTTTGAGCCGCCATCGCACTTACGAGAATAATACATGCAGGAAGAGATGGAAATAAGCAAAGAATCAAACACGAAGGCTGAGTCCTTGCATCCAAAAGCAGCTCGGATCTATATTCTCAACAAATGCATCCCCCGATCCCTAGTTGCACCCAGGTACATCATCAAAACCACCAGGATAGGGGAGCATACGCAGTTCATGCGATACCATGCCCTCATAGGAAAATTCGTAGGTCTCTGGCCCACATAAAAAGACCTAGCTCGTTGGATCAAGGCGTGGTGGAAACCCAAGGGAGACTATAAGCTTCAACTGAGCTCCAAAGGTTTCTTTACAATAATATTCTACAACCTAGAGGACAAGGACAGGATCTTTAAAGGGGGACCATATTTCTACAACTCGACTGACATCTACCTACATTTATGGACGGACCATTTCTACCCAGAAAAGGAAAACTTCCCATATGCACTGGTAAGGATTCACATCTATTCCCTACCCTAAGAGTCCTGGTTAGAGGAAATTTTACTGGGCATAGGCAACACCCTGGGTAAATATGTCAAATCTTCTGAAGCTACCAAACAAAGAAAATACACCTCTTATTCTAGGATATGTGTCTATGTGAACATCTCCAAAGCTCTACCAGTAATAGTTACTTTAGAATACCAAGATGAGGAATGGGCCCAAACCATAGACTATGAACACATCCCTTTCAGATGTCAAAAATGCCATGAACATGGACACCTTTTCAGAGACTACCCTCTCAATGCCCCCCCCAAGAAGGAAGTTGAAGAAAAAACAAAGGAAGGATTCACTCAGGTTCAAAATCAAAGGAGACAAGCGCAGAAGAATCCCACAACCATCAATGGAAAAAAGAACCCAACTATTAACTCTTTTGAAGCCCTCAACCGCCTCCCAGAAGAAGAAGAGGTGGAAAACCCCCACAAGACCACGGGGAAAGATCCCAACAAGTACAAGAAAGATCAGTTGGCACAAAATCATCAAACCCTAACAAACCAAGAAGATCCACAGACTCACCCAGTCTCAGGGAAAGAACCAAAAAGAGAGGAAGATACAATCATGGAAATGGATGAGCAGGACCTAGCAGAAATCGACCTAGACAGGTTAGAAGAAGCACTCAACAAGAAGGATCTCCAAACCCTACCAGAGGACCAACTCAGGAAAGTCCACAAAGTATTTCTAGACTCATCAGCAGGGGCTACATCTAGGCTGGGGATCAGCATAGACCCAAACCATGATCCAAGAAAACACCCAAAAGAAAACAAACGAAGGGGCAGAAAATCGGCTCATCGGCTAATAAACGAGGCGAGAAATTATATGATCAACTCGGGACAGATTCACAGGCTCTCAGAGAGCTCCTTTTCCCACTCACCAAATTGTTAACTATGAATATCCTCAACTAGAATATCAGAGGCCTAAATGGAAGATCCAAATAAAGGATTCTTCGAAACTGCATCAAAATGGAATACCCTGATATATTCTTGATTTAAGAGACAAAATGTGCAGGGAAAACTACATAAGATATCATCAAAATATGTTAGCGCAACTCATTCAATCATAATTCATTCAAGCAAGATACACAATCACCCAGCAACAAGAGTAAAATGAACTCAAAAGGAAACTAGAAGAAAGGCACAAGCAAGAAGAGATCTTGTGGAGACAGAAATCTAGGGTTCAATGGCTCAATGAAGGAGATAAGAACACCAAATTCTTCCATCATTCTATGATCCATATACACATTATCAATCACATCATGAAGATGGAAGACTCATAAGGCAACACCATGTTAAATCATCAGGAAATAACGCATGAGCTGACAGATTTCTACAAGGATATGCTCTCCGAACCCCAGGTGGATCGCACCTTAGCAATAGAGAAGGTGGTCCAAAGCATCCCAACCATAATCACCCAAGAACAGAATGAGGCTCTCATGACACCAATAACGCAAGCAGAAGTGGATCAGGCTATTCAGGAGTTACCTACAGGCAAGGCTCCAGGTCCAGATGGTTTCACAACAGACTTCTTCCACTCTTGTTTGCTAATGTTAAGGGAGGAAGTGTGGCAGCTAGTGGAGGAATCATGCAGCTCTGGTAAAGTCCTTCCAGCACTAAATGTCACTTTACTCACCCTAATACCCAAAGAATAAAGAGTCACAAACCTGAGGAACTTCAGACCCATATCTCTTTGCAACATGATCTACAAAATCATTTCCAAGGTCATAGATCTAAGACTCAAGCCTATTCTACCCTTCATCATCTCCAAGGAGAAATCAGGATACGTCGAAGGAAGGAAAATAATGGATAGTGTCATTCTTTTCCATGAAATCATTCACTCAGTCAAAATCACCCACACTCCAAGTATGCTTCTAAAACATGACCTTTCAAAACATTTTGATAAATTAAGCTGGAAATATATGAAAGCGCTTCTGTCGGCTTTCGGTTTCGACAGGGATTGGGTATCCTGGATAATGAACCTCATATCCTCGATCTTCTTCTCAATCCTTGTCAATGGTGTCCCCTCTCAACCCTTCTCCCCCTCAAGAGGAATAAGGAAAGGAAACCCTCTTTCCCCTTTTATTTTTGTCATAATAGCTGAAGGAATAGGACGTTATATCAAGACCTCAATTCAAAATGGTTCCTTCCAAAGCCTCCCTCTTCATGGATTAGAACCGACAGCCTCCCATAGCCAATTTTTCAATGATACGCTACTAATGAATACCCCCACTGCGCAAGAAGAAATAACACTAAGCTCCATCCTCTTTGATTTCAGCGAAGCCTCTGGCACCACCTTTAATCTAACCCAATCACAACTCTTATTTTTCAATACTCCTTTGGAAATCCAACATCACCTCTCTCAAATTCTAAACACCCATGTCTACACTCTTCCCTCTCGCTACCTGGGACTCCCTCTCTCTGACTCAGCAACTAGAAACATCTCCTAGGACTCCCTCCTTCTCTCCATCACCAATCATCTCAGTAACTAGCCCTTTCGTTCCCTCAACCTTCTAGCTAGAATTGTTATCTTAAAGTCAGTCCTCCAGGCCATCCCAGCTTACCTCTTCTCAACCCTGGCTGCCCCCCAATCAGTTATAAGAAAATCAAGAATCTGCAAAGAAACTTTCTTTGGCATGGACACAACCCGAACAAAAAATGGGCCTTAGTCAGTTGGGACAAACTCTGCAAGCCTAAATATTCAGGTGGTTTGGGCCTCCGGGATCCTGGTAAATTAAATAGCATCATGGGAGCAAGAATTTGGTGGAGATGGCTCAAAACTCCAACATAGCTTTGGGAAAAACTCTGGAAATGCAAATATTCCCCAAATACGCACCAAAGTCAACTTATAAGAATGCAGGGGAAAATTCAGGGTTCCAACATCTGGAATGCAGCTTGGAAAAATCGACCACTGATACAAGAACATGCTTTATGGGAAGTCTGCAATGGTCAGAGTGCCCTATTCTGGATGGATTCCTGACAACAAATGCCACCCCTTCGACTGGAAGAAAATCTACAATCATACAAAAATCACATTCAAGATCTTGCCACTCCCAAAGTGGCAGATCTGTGGACAGAAATCCCCAGAAACTCTCCCTGGCAAAGATGGAAATCAACTCATCGAGAACTCCAAGTGGCAATGAACGGTGACCTGCAACAATGGAAACAAGCAACAACCCAAAGGAAAATCAGGAAAATCATAGACCTAGACATTCTCAGATGGGGATACACACCTCATGGAAGCTTCACTCTCAAGGAGGGCTACACCCTACAAGAGAATTTCCATAACCTTCAGAAAGACAACATCTGGACAACAATATGGAAATCAAAACTCTGGCCCAAAATCTCTACTTTCCTCTGGCTTCTACTATAGAACAAGATCTTAACATGGGAAAATATCCAGAGACGAGGTTTCATTGGCCCCTCGATATGCCATCTCTGTCATCTCCAAGCAGAAACCATGGAGCACCTCCTAAATAACTGTCTACTCAATGAGAACATCTGGAACCAAGCCACTCAGCCCATGATAAGAACCAATCGAGTTAAAAATAGCTTCATTAGCACCATCAGGGAGTGGGGCTCTAGTCCCTTCAAAAGTCCTATATTGAACAGAGCTTGGCAACTCTTACTAGGATTCATAGTGTGGCAAATATGGAAAGAGAGGAACATAAGAATCTTTCACTCTCAACCATCTCCTCCTACCCTCCTCTGGAATACAATCCTCTTGCATCTCCAGGAAACTCTCCAACTACATTCATGGTTCAAGGAATATTTCCCCACTGACCCAGGTGAGCTCTCGATCCTCAACTCCTTGGGATTCTCGTTTTCCCACTCCACCCTTCCTCAGCAGCCCCGTCTATTTTCAAAATCCCTCAATCCCTCCAAGTGGTGCCCCCCCCCCGTCAGGCTTCCACAAGGGCAATTTTGATGGCACATCAAAAGGAAATCTAGGACACTCAGGCTATGGAGAAGTCATAAGAAACAGATTGGGCCAAATTCAAAACCTAACTGTAGGAAATCTCGGATATGACACCAACAATTCAACAGAAATATGGGGTCTAGATCAAAACCTAACCTGTCTGATTATTGAAGGAGACTCCAAAATCATAATAAACTTGGTAACAAAATTATTGAATGGCAGATATCCAGGGAAAATCACTCCCA
>SNQJ01S0060297.1:6574-16768 GCA_010110895.2 Picea sitchensis
CATACCCTTTTCCATAGAATATACTAACTAGATCCAAAAACCAAAGACATGAAATATGGTACTACACATATTATAATATATTATCAAGGAAAAAACAAGCTAAATGAAATTTGGACATTTGAAAAAAAATTTGCAAGTTAAATGAGTACATCAATAAAAAATAACATACTAACCTTGCAAGTTCAAAATCTGAGCTATGTAAATCGAGAATTGGATTTGTTCAACCGGTGGGTGATGGAAAAAAAAAAACAGCTCAAACAAAAGCCAATAACAGTGTCACAACTATAACAATTGTGTCGCAAACTCTCTTAAAGTCACGTATATATAGATAAAATAGTCAACTAGCCGTTAACACCGACCAATTAGATAGGAGAAATTTGCGTCCCCATTGCCATGAAAGTTAGTCGCTATAGCGACGCAAATCCTGACTAGATTTAAATAAGATTTTCATCGATATTGCGACAAACTTTCGTGGCAATATCGACGAAAATCTCCCTCTGTTTAAAAAAAATATGAAACTAGTTGAAGCATGGAAAATTTTTGTGGACTAATCCACCCATATGTAGTAGTGTCAGGAGAGGATTTGATGAAAATCAAGGCATGGCTAGAATTTCATTTCTCAGAATTTAGATATTTTGGTTTCTTATTCTTGGCACTCTTGGGGATGCGATCTCCAATGTTGTTTTGTTGAAGTATTTGAGACATCATATCTAATTTTTTTTGCATGCATGTGGATTCTAAATGGAATCCTTTTTGACAATATGTACATTTCTGTTTTCAGATTTCTGTGGTGAGGAGTTTCAAAGTTATTAGCCGGATAATCCACAGTTGGTGTCATTTTTGTCATCGACATTTCAAATCTGAATCAGGATTCATCAACAGGACTAATCATCAATTTCAAAGATTGTTGATCTCGGTCAATTAATAGGTTAGATGCAGGAAAATTTGAGATTATAATCAAGTCGACTATTTATAAACCCTATTTTCAGAACTAAAACAAAATTAAAATCAATTGGAATTAATAATGATAATTAATAATTAATAATATTCCATAATTTTAGGTGTTTGATAATAGTATATATAAGTTTAGGGTTTTAAGGGAATTTATTAGTGTTGAGTTTATAAATATAAAGGCCCAAGGTTAGAATTATATATATATAAGTCTAGGGTTATTTGAAATACCAATTATTAGCGAACCTAATTGTTAGATAAAAAGATTAGTTATGTTTTTAGGTTTTAAGTGATTTAGAAAAATTCTAGGGTTTTCTAATGAGTTTAATAAGAAATAATAAGATATAAGGCTTTAGTGAACCTAATTGCTAGATTAAAAGGAAGTTTTTTAGTTATGTTTTTAGGTTTTAAGTGATTTAGAAAAGTTCCAGGGTTTCTTAAATGAGTTTAATATGATATATTAGGGTTAAATTATGTTTTTAATATGATTATTGTATTATTATTAGGTCTAGGTATTATGTTTAATTTATGAATTAGGTTTTAAGTGATTAGAACTAAATGTTATATATCTATAAACTGAGGGTTAGAAAATTTCAATAGGATTAGATACTATGTAGTAGGTTTTATTTTATTTTATTTAAAATGAGTTTAATATCATATAATAGGGTTAAATTATGTTTTAATATGATTTTGCACTATTATTAGGTCTAGGTGTTATGTTTAATTTATGAATTAGGTTATAAGTGATTATAATAAATCTAAGGTTTCTATAGGGTATAATAGTGTAAAATTAAGTATTTATTATGGATTTGTATATCATTTTTAGGTCTAACTATTGATAATGTTATATATATGTAAACTAAGGGTTAGAAATTTTCAATAGGCTTAGGATACTATGTAGTAGGGGCTGATTTATAATTTATGTCTTAAGTGATTAGGAAGTGTAATTAGTAATGTATAAGATAATCTAGGGTTGGAAAGGTAAAATTGAGTATTAGTATATATAGTGTCATAGGATTAGGGTATATATAGCTTAATTAGTGATATGTGTAGTAATAAGTTTCTATAATTAGAATTTTATAGTGGGTAATATAAGTTTAGTTAGACCTCTAGACCTATGAACTGACTCCAAAGTAAACCAAAAACAAGTAAGGAAAGGGAGGCGATGTCAAACCTGATTCGATATTTGAGGTTCCCTAAGTTGGTTGATTAATGGGTGCCAAAAACTGCTTACCTCCAGGCCACTGTCTCTGTTCATGTTGTTGGGGTGCTTGATTATCTCTAGAGCTTCTCTTAAGTGTCTCTTGTAGTAATGGTCCTCTTTTGCTAGTATCCTGGTATCCTCAAGGAAGACATGATGTTTGGTCTTAATTGAGTGTTCTACTAAGGCTGAAGTGCGAGTGCGTTCATTTCTAATGTTTGCTTCATGTTCCTTGATCCTTACCTGAAATGATTGTCTGATTTCCCCAATGTAACATCTCCCACATGAGCAAGAGACCTTGTAGATGCCTTTTCCTTATTGCTGGTCTATGAGGTCCTTTACCGACTTCATTATTCGTCTGATAGTAATTAGGGGTTTGAAGGAGGTTATAATTTGTTTCCTTTTTAAATCCTTTGCAATCTTGTCTGTGACACCTCGAATATAGGGAAGAAAGGCCCTTAAGTTGGAGGTTTGATCATTTTGGGCAAGATTCCTTTTATCCTTCTTATCTATTTCCTTTCTGTTGTCTCTATCTCTATATCCAATCTTCTTAAAGAACTTAGTTAAGTGGTCTATTTATTCTTTTAGATGATCTTACATTTCTCCTGTTTTCTTCCCTTTTCCCCTTTGGATCTGGAGGCATCGATGAAGGGTTTTTTATACCATTCCTTCTTCGAAAGTGCATGAGATTTCCGTTTATATTTCTGATATTTGTGGCTCCCATCAAGCACAGTGAGTGCATGTGCCCTTAGGCCTTTTATTGTTCCCATGTTGATGAGCTTGGTTTGCTCTTGTGTCAAGGATTTGATAAAGTCCTCAAGATAAGGCATCTTCCAGGTGGCTCCAGAGGCAAATATGACAGTATAGAATGTAGATACGAATATAGAGAATTCAAGACTAATCTTGGAGAGAATGGTGATAACCATTTGTTTCTCCTCCTTCTATTTATCAACCCCACAATCTTTGAGTTGCGATAGTAAATCCTTGAATTTTGTAAAGAAATCTTGGATATTTTCGAAGATTTTTGGATCCAATGTGAGAAGCTTCACCTCCAACATGTGTCCCCTCATCTCATCCTGTTTTCCAAATATCCCTTCCAAGGTGTTCCATGATTCATTGGGAGTCTTACAGGAAGATATGTGAAACATGAGATCGAGAGAAATAAGACTGCAAATTGTTCTGAGTGCCTCATCCATGCAATTTAAGTACTTGGATTTTTCTGTGGATGATGTCGGTTTTGTATATGTATTCGAGGTTAACCTATACAACCCTCTGGTTCAGATATGTATGGATATTTTCTCCTTCCATGCAAAATAGTTGTAAGGTGTAAGAATGAATTCTTTTTGGAAATCCATCTTTCCGCTGTCTTCAATCTTTTGTACCTGCAAAAAATGTTGGTGTAGATTTTGCTTACCAGTCCTTCGACTCTGATACAATGTAAATGTGTTGAAACTGCACATAATAGATCTAGCTAAACAATAATACACACATTTGCAGAGAGAATTTGAGAAAGAAGAAGGAGAGAAACAATGAAAGAATTCTCATTAACGGTTATGAATAATGAATAATTTACACATGATATACTCTGTACAACTCAATGAGTGTGCACTGGAGGAGAACCAATGTGATATAGTGGTGGTATAGAGTGATATGTACACACACCAATAGTTACGAGAGTGAACTTCCACCTAGTCTAGTTTCTCAAGCAGTTACGAGAGTGAACTGCCACCTAGTTGAGTTAACTAGTCAACTAGTCTTCAGTTAAATGAATGAACATAGAGTAGTGAGGAGTTAACTCAGGAAATCAAGGGTAATGCATTAGTCTGGTGATGATCCCAAGGAAATTTCTAATTATCATGGTGATGATCCCAATCTTTCATGGTGATAAAACCAATGCAACATCTAAACTCAACTCAACTAGTCAAACTGAAGTGTCAACTGAAAGAGAATATTCTCTAGGTGGAATATTCTCCCCTAAAATATAGGATACTGGATAATCACTAATTATGACTAATAAAAAAGGAAATACATTAGAAAAAATAAATCCTAGGTGTGTGTGAAGTAACTCCAATACATTTGGGATGATTGAATTTTGAGCTTTTATGGATCCTCTTGGACCTTTGTGAGTGTTCTTGATCCTCCTAGACCTCTATGAGTGTTTGTGGATCCTCCTAGATTACACCTTGCCAATGAATAACTTTTGGACCTCTAAAAGTATAGATATCCAATAAATTAGTGGTGATAACTCTAACTCACTCTTCCATCTTACTGAAATTCTCTTATCCAGTAACTTAGTGATGAAACTTATTCACTCTTCCATCTTGCTAAATATCTTGGAACTCAGTCTTCATCTTGGATATTAGATTGTAGGTATTAGATAAGTGTTCTTCTGTCTGCTTCATAAATATGGCTATGACTCTAGCCTCTGGCACTGTCTCTAATAGAGTATATCTCTGGTTTTGGCTCATAGATTCCCTAATAACAAAAGTTTCATTCACTGAATATCTGCAATACTTAGATCTTGTATTCAAAATCCACTCCCATAACCTATTCTATTGAATATAGTCTATCTCAACCAATATAAAACCAAGTCAAATTTTGATCTATGCCTTTCCCTTTTGGACTCGTTCTTGTACTCCTGATGTATTTGTAGGAGCCTCTAAGTGAATTACATGTCCATTACTTTCCTTCCTTGATCACCTGTACTTGACTTGCTTCTTCTCAAGGTATACATCCACATGAACATGACATAGTAATTTGAAGATGATTAGATCCTGCATCTTTATGCCTCTTATAAAAGGATTATTTCTCCTTTACAATCTCTAGAAAGTTTTTCATTACTTCAATGCTCTTTCCTCTTCTGATCTACATGTTCCAACTGCATGCATCCTTTTGTTCCTTCGTATTTGGTTCTTTACAATCAAGAATGTTAACTTAGACAATTTGATCAATATGTATCCCTTTTTTTAATGACAAGACAATAAAATTCCTTATACTATTGTCGAAAGGCTTAGAAATCTTATATAAGATCCCTCTCATTCTAAAAATAAAGTGGCGATATAGAAACCCTTTTTGCAAGATTCCCCTCACTTCTAACAATATGCAAGGTGGATATCTAGAAATCCCTTTAATGAGATTCACTCTTAACATCATATAAGGTGGCAATATATAAACTCTCTCACAAAATTCCTCTCACTCCTATCAAAATATAAGGTGTAAATATATAAATTTTACAGAATTCCTCTCTCTTATAATTTACAATGAGTGGCTTACAAGAATTCTAATAGACTTTAGGAGATATATAGATATGCATATCAACTTACATTTTACAAATATACATATTTACAATTAAAATATTATCTAATGGATGATATTCATGGACTCATCCTCCCTTTAGGACTGGAAGGAGTTTCACAACTTCCTATCTTTGACAATGTCTCTAACGCTGATGTTGAATATGAAATTGAATCTAATGAAAAATATGATTTTGAATTTAAGAAACCATCAGAACAAACTATAGGTCTTCCCAGTAACCTATATAACCTCTCCTTGTGAATACAAAACACTATTGTTGTGTTTGGAGCAACTTCCCTTGAATACACAAGTACCCGACCATTATGGAATGTGACTACATAGCCTTCATATTCAAATGCCACAAATGAGAGTAGGTTTACCTTCAAATATGGAACATATAACATATCTTCTATTCCCCAAAATCCTCCCGATTCGAGATGGAATATTACATATCCATACCCTCTTATTTCTTGTCTGGTGTTAGTTCCAGATCCTATATAGAAATCTGTGTCGAACTCTGAGAAATTCAGGAATATTGATCTCATCCCAGTCATGTGGTAAGATGAGCCACTATCCACAAACCATTCCTTGATGTATTCATATATCACTTTTCCAAGACCAACCATTAGGAAGTATTCTTTCTCAAATATTTCAGTAAGACCATTAACTTCATCTAGATCTTCTCTTCTTACAAGTGTCTTTACATATTTCTAGTTTTTCTATGGACATAAGTGAGGGTAGAGTGTCCAACACTTCTCAATCTAATGTCCACTCCTACCACAATAAGAGCAGAGTGTCGTGTTCCCATATTGGAACCATGATACCTTTTTATCATTCACACTTTTACTTTGCTTTGAGAAATGATCTTTTCCTTTAGCCTTCTTATTGGAGGGATTTACTTGCACACACTATCTTCTTCGACATTTCTCCACATCATTGTTACTAGTTCCACAAGAAGTACATGGATACATAGACCATTTATATGTCTTATCAGTGAAAATGCCTTCATTTCCCCTTTATCATGCACATCGTTCTCTGGAGATGTCTTACACATGTTACCTTTCTCTGAACTTGAAGGTAAGGAAAACTTTTTATGAAGGAATTTTTCATCTGAAGCTCTCCTTGCTTCAACTATCCTTAAGAATTATCCATTTTGACAAGAAAAATAATAATATGAGGATTCATATTTCTCGATAATGCCTTATAAAACAGGTATTCCTTTTTGCATCAGAGACTTTACATTCTCAGCCTGCCAATCTCCATGGATTGATGTTGATGGTGCCAATGCTTGATTTCTGATATGCAACTTTCTTTATAATTCATGAAAAATACCCTTATGGAATTCCTCATGACATATCAGTTGATTTTCCAGCCTTTGCTTATCTTCCTCAAGAGCTTGCAACTACATCCTTAACTCAGAATTCTCTTTCTAGATTTATTGATAAATGTTCTTCTGCATCCTCAAATTCATGAGAGCTTTACTCATCTTGTCCTCTTAGTAAGAGCCTTCAAAATCTTCACCAACTGAACTCTTGTATCTCATCACATAAACAACTTTCAAAATCACGTTAGCTTTCATACCACTTGTTCCTTTAAAATATACACATTAGCATCTAACTTGATTCATAATTAATTATTGATCATATTGAGGTGTTTTGCAGAAAAAAATGATGATGTGATTCTTATAAAAAAACTCATAAACTGATGATTAATTTGCATATTATTGAGATGACATGGCAGAAAAGAAATTAATTCAAATTACACATATTGATGACATAATTCACTTCATCTTAAAGTCCCTTTAGATAGTATTATTGTTCTACATCATCTCAAAATACCAAATTACATTACAATATGGGTCTACAAAAAGCCAATTTAATAGACTCTCTTACATTTCACTACTCAAAACAAAACAAATGAGTTCACCATTGAATTCCTTGTGAAATTCTGAGAAATTTGAGTATAAAGTCGACCAAATTTTGAACTGACTCAATTGCACCCTCTTTACACATCAAACGTTTCACTATGGCACTCATTAATGGAAATTTGGACTATGAGTTTTACAAATGACCTCTGATCATAAAATAAACCTCAAATTCATACTTGTGAAAAATCGTGAAAATGAGTATAAAGTTACTTAGGTGTAGTCATTATACCTCATGGAATGCATATCAAGACACACCATACTTAGACTTTTCTCTTGCACATAAATCTATGCATCCATACATTACATCCTCCTCCAGATCTATGCTATCTCGGGATTTGTTCCTCAATATGTGTGCACATCGGAGTGTGTTTCAAAAAATTTAAAATTGTGCCCAATATATAGCCCACGTGATTAAACTTCTCGTCGGAATTCATAGGAAAACAATATAATGACTAGTTGGGGAATATCATAATAAGGGATTCCGTTGGAATATTGGTTAGGCCTCTGGAATATAGCCTAGAGATTCCGTGTTCGGTCCTCCACTATGTGAGTTCATTGGTGTTTTTTGTTATATGGTTATATAACCATATACTATATATGTCATACATATGATTTAAACCCCCATGAGTTACAACCCATAGTTATATTACATTCCATGTGATCATATGATAAGATATGGGTTGAGGGCTTAGGCCCTCAACCCTTTTTACCACCATATAAACCTTTTTACAAGGTTAAATATAACTTGCAACATATATGGGTAAGCACTAAAGTGGTGGTGTGATGGTAACAAAGGCTTTGGTAAGGCTTTGAGAGGTCGTGGGTTCGATCCTCCAGACTCCCAACAGAATTTTACATAACCTTAACCATAATGGCCAATGGAGGTTGCCACACGACAACCTCTCATTGGTTTGTCCTTTCCATGTGTCGACAAATAATTATTCCATGTAACTTGTACAATTGCCACATCACTTGCCCAATCAACATACAATCATGCCATGTGGCCCCTTGGGATATGGCCACATCATCGTCATACAATTGTAGGGTTGTGCCAAGTGTCACCCTTGTAGTGGTGAATCGTTTCACCTTGACCCCTCTGACTTTGACCTTTGACATGGTTGAACTAAACTTTGACAACCATATCTTTTGCATATGAACTTTGTTTGAGGTGATTTTNTACACATTTATGGAGTTTTCAAGAGAATTTGGGACGATTGAATTTTGATATTTTATGTATCCTCCTAGATCTCTGTGACCATTCCAGATCCTCTTGAACCTCTATGAGAATCCCAAGATCCTTCTGGATCAATAAAAGTACCCTTCAGATATGGTAGGGAGGTCTACTAATAAGATTTCATACAATTAGCAAGATGAAAATTGGAGTTGGGATTCATTAAACACTTTAGGAACAATCTTGGAGATGAATAATCAAGAAAAAGAACATGTAGAACCATCTGGAAAAGATGTGTTAGTATGAGAAAAGGTTTTTTCACATTCTCCATGGTTTAGTAATTCTTCTTTGGGGTTTGGTTTCTCTAGGGAAATAGATTAAGTTTCCTTGTTTGGGAATGGTTAAATCCTTGTATAAAGTTTTTAGTTGTGTCTTATAATTAGTCTAAATCCCTACATAATACCTCATCCTATGTGATTTCTTATGGAAAATTTTGGAAATAATTTTGTAAAATTTCGTACAGGGTTACAGAGATGTGTGCACCTTATAGAGGGGACAACTATGCATACTTTTTTTTCTTTTCTGTGCACTTTTCAAGCGGAAAAAACACATGCATGTGTAGGTTTCCTTAATTTATCATGCACACATGTCTTGTAATGGTTTTTCTACCACAAAGTTGCTAAACAAATTGGTTTTTGAGGGAATTTGATGGGGATTTTTCTGGGTTTTCTCTATAGCGTTGATGAGTATATATAGGTGCAATTGGGAAGTTTCAAAAAATTATAGTAAAATTCATTAATCCTTCTATTTTATTATTTGTAACCTCCTATTGACCTTGAAAAGTCTCATTTGACTCAAACTTATGAGGTATTATTATTATTATTTTGTTATATTCAATTCACTATGAGAACTCTCATTTCATAAGATAAATTGGTGTATATAAAGGGTGTGTTTATAGTGACGACATCCATGATAGGTTTCCCATTGGGTTGAAAGGTTGCTTAGATGTTTGTGTGTGATGTCGAAGAACTAAGGAATTAGGTAGATCAAAGAGATAATAACTCCAAGAAGAGTTGGTGTTAAGAGACACAATTACAAAACTTAAGAATAAATAACTTAGATAAATATGAATAACATGCCAAAATCCATTAGAACATATTTAGCATGCTTGAAGTTTAAAAAAATTAGCTTATGATTAAAAATATTTGTATTGATATCATCAACTTAATCATCTATTCTGCAATAAACAAGATTCACAACATTATCCCATACCAATTGTCTTAAATAATCAGCATGAAGCTCCACATGCTTCATATTACTATGAGCAGTAGGATACTTTACAACCTATTTCAAACTATAGTATCACAAACTATAATAGTTGATATCTTGAATGGAAATCCAAGTTCACCCAAGAGCTATTGAATCCATACTACCTATGTGCTAACATTAACTACATGTTTTTCCGACAATAACAACTTCCCTTTTTCTTGACTTCATATCTAAGCCATTACTTAGAGTCAAGAAATAGATAACCCTTCTTTCATTAGGAGGAATTAGATTTTTTCCTTGCAAGTTCAAAATACTTTTTCTTTCTCTTGCCTCTCTCAGACTTCATTTTTGAAGAAATTCATTTTCCTCTTGGTCCATCGA
>SNQJ01S0060297.1:17960-48876 GCA_010110895.2 Picea sitchensis
CAAAACAAAAAAGGTTTCCTCCACCGATACAATGTGTTATCACATAGAATTTTAAGGGTCAAAAATCATTTCAGTTTTGTTTTTGAGTCATAAGTTTTCTTAAGCTATAGTTTTTTTTTTAAGGGTCAAAAATCATTTCAATTTTTGATTAAGTAAGATAACGTTAGTTTGGCCTTGGTCTAGAGTCCTTGGGTTATGTTTTTGTTATCATGACAAGTTGAACAAACCTTCATGAGTGACATATTTGAACTCTCCATCATCACCTTGACACATCACACCTCCATGTTGTACACAAGATCCTCCTTTGTCACCTTTTATATGTTTAGCTGTCAAATCAGATTTTATCTATGTGTTGCCATCTCACTAGGAGAGTTTGCAATGTACTCAAACTACTCCATGCATTCATTTCCATCATTGCATTTAAGTATCGTGTCAAAGAATATCTCATTATTATCAGAGCTTGTATTTTAAACAAATTCTAAGGGATTATGTCATAAAATTTTCTAACAACTTCCTCCAAGTGGACAAATTGTGTTTGAGCTAGGTGCTATAAACTTGGTGCTACAGAAAGGCATTGCGAGCTTGCGTTATGAGCTGGATGAAGGAGAGTGTTGGAGGCTAGACTACTTGCATACACCCTTGTACAATTTCAAAGACACCAACATCAAACTCAACACCACTAGGTACTCCATGAGATTTTACATGACGTTTAAAGGTTGAAAGAGAGGTTTTTGCTAGTTTCACCCCTTGACATTGTGAACTGTTCTATTATGTTGTTGCCTGCTTTCAAATTCATTTCCTTCATGATCTGAAACTTACTCATTAAACATCATCCCCTATAAGACCTCATATATCCTTCCCATTACTCATAAATCATTTGCTCCACTAATATTCCCCAGTGCTATGAACCCTCTCTTCGACGCTGCAAACTTTGTGCTGCAAATTCAGTGCTACAAATCCTTTGTTCTAGTTTTGTTGAAAAAAACCTTCTTCTGCATATTTTTGAAGCTCAAAATTAAAAGAGTGACTCTGCACCCATATCAACTTGATTTTTTTGGTTGATCAGCTATCGAACTAGGTTTAAATATTGCATGCATTATCATGTTATTAAATGATAATTGTATTGTCATAAAAACCATGTTTTAAGTAGAGAATTCACAGGTGTCTCCCTCTTATTATAAATTCCAATTTCCTTTATTTATATCTCCTATTTGAAGGATGACCTGTATCATTCTTGAATGTGCATAAAGTGATTTGTATAAAAATTCTATACAAGGTCATCCTATTGAAACCAAGTTTTCATCAAAACCCTAGTTTCTTATATTCTGTGTTTTCATACATCTACCTATTATTACAACTCATAGAAAGTATTCCTCAACATTAATATGGATAGTCAAAAACATAAGAAATATCATAAGGGAGGTGGAATTGTAAGGACAGATCCTTATGACATGCAACTGCTTGATTCTGACCCTTTGATCAGAGAATCTTTTCAGAGAGTAGGTTGCATCAATTTTTGTCAAAAGACGCAAAGGGGGCATCTAGAGGTGGCCAAAGAGTTTGCATTAAATTTTTATGGTACTAAAACCAAGGTGGGGATATTATAATTTGAAGTTTCAGAGTGGTCCATATCAGTCGCAATAGAGATACCCGACACTGGAGAAAAATGGTTCAAGGCCATGACATTTAATGCTTCTTTCTCCAAGGAATTTCTTAAAACAAAGTATCAGGAGGACAAATTTTCCAAAGGGGTCCCTAGAAACCATATTCTTGAAGGTTTTGATAATATGCTAAAGGTTATTCAAAGGTATTTTACCTGTGAGGGAAGATTTAACATGGTTTATCAATATCACATTAGGTTGTTATTACACTTCACAGGGAAAGAAGCTATGAATCTCCCTTTTTACCTCTTTATAAGCATTGGTAAGATGGATGATAGAGTTCAATCCAAATCTAAACAAGTAGATAGAAGTGTCTTTTACTCTGGCTTTATTAAAATGTTGGTGATGGAAGAATTGAAAGAGACAAATAATGATTGGGAAACATTCCTCACTGCATCACATTTTTAGTTGAATGTTTCTCCCACTCCACAGTCTAAGATACAAATCCCTTCTTTTGTGGATAATACTATGTGCTCAGAGGTTATAAAGAGGAAAAGAGGTGATGTTATGACTGATACAGATAACATAGCTACAAATGAAACAGAGGTAGGAGCGCCTTCACAACCTTCACATCGGGAAGTTTCACCCATGAAAGAGCTCATTCCTATGGAAGTTCCTTCAAGAAAATCCGTAGGCCTTAGAGGAATAAATATCATGTTCCCTTCACCTATTGTTACAAAAAATATTAAGCCTAAGAAGCCTTTCACTAGGGAAGCATCCAAGAAATTTTTTCCTGTGGAAAGTGATGTAGCAAAAATTTCAACCCAGAGAAAAGGTAAATCCAAATTGGTTGAGAAACCCATTGAAAATTTTGATATCACTACTCCCCAAGAAGAAATCAATCCCAATTTCAAAAGGCTCAAAAGAAAACTTAAAGAAGCAAGGGTTGAGATTGATAAACTGAAAACTGAAGACTCTGGCTATAGGAAGAAACTTAAGGGGATGATGGGTATGTACCATGAAACTATTGACAAAGCCATATTTATAGGCAAAAGATTTATGCCCCTCCATAGGCAGCTCAAAAACCTATACAAACAAAATAGATCTCATCAAGCTTAGATCAGAAAGCTAAAGGCATAACTACAACCTTTTAAAGAGGATTTGGCCAAGATAAATCTGGACATGTTGGCTAAAGTTGCTACCAGAAGAAGATCCAGAGTTAAAAAATGAAGAAATTGAACCTCCTCAACCAATATTAGTTTTGACAAGTTTCCTGTTTGATGCATTTTGCAATTTTGAGGATGGTTATGCTTTATAAACCATGTTTAACTATTAGGATGTTCTCTTCTAGTCATGTACCAAGATTATAAGTTGTTACGATAGTTTGGGGAACTGGAGATGGTTTTTGGAATTTTTTAAGACTTTATCAAATGAAACAAGCCACTACAGAAAAGTTCATACTGCCTGGCACTGGAAACTGGTTGATACAGACAACCTCTACAAACTGGCACTGCAAACTCATGTTTTGGAGTTTTTGAAAGGAAGAACAACTGGCAGGTGTTAATATGGATGCTTGCTAGGTTTCTAACGTCTAGTTTCTAGCTGGAGAGGCCACTTGCCAAAGAAATATGTGCTCAAAAGGACACTTCATCAACCATAAATAAGATGTTGCAAATGTTTCCAACATTAGCCTGAATTTTAGCATTCTGTTTTATTTCCATTGTACAATTTTATTCACTCCATCTTTAGGCATAATAATCCTATGCAAGAGTTGTTATTCGAATTGTGAAGATGTCAATGATAGTCTAGACTATAATATAGGCATGGTAAGAGTGATGGAGGGCTGGAATGATTGGAGAGAGACTCATATTTTGATGTTTTCTATGTAACATAGGATATATCCTATTGTATGTACCAAACTTGAGACACTTTGGATAATAGAAATCAATCCTTTTTCCTTATCATCTTGTTTCTATCTTATTTTGATTGTAGTCTATTGAATGCTTCAATTGGCTTAATTGTATCTTTGTTGCAATGGAGGATCGGTTGTGATACTATTTATAATTATATCATAGTTTCCTCTTTGATTATAATAAGTTCTTATTTCAGAGGGTTTTTCTTCATATGTTTGTCAGTACTACCTGATGTATATGGTAGGCATATTACATATTTCTTATTGAGTCTTCCATCTATGATCTAAGTTACTCGAAGCCTTATTTGTTGGTGCATATTGTATGGAGTGCACTGTGATTGACATTATTTCCCGAGTTTTCATCCATTTACCACTTTATCATAAAAAATTATCTTTAACATCCTAATGGGTGCTGAGATTACACTGTAGTAGTCAAAGTGTGACTTTCAGTGCTAACACAATGCTTATTGATGGAGAAACCATATTCACGTTGATGTCCTAAAGAAAAACTATAAACTTCTAATACATAGTCTTCTCTAAATGAATAACTCCAATGGAATTATCCCTTGGCTCATGAATCTTTGTTCTACATGAAATACAAGAGCTATGTAAATTTAGATATGCTTGTTATTTGATTTTGCTTAAAATAATGTCAAAATTTTTCTGTTGTGATTTAACTTGTTACTGGCAGGTCCAATCATGTCTCCACCTAGAAAAGGATCCTAGAAAATAGAGAAGATTGACATTGAAGAGGTTTCTATAGCTAGGTATGAAGAGGAATAATATATTTATATTACAAGCATGATCTATGAAAATACCAAGTGTTTCATTGATAAAGGGATCACATTAAAATGGGGGGAGATCTACCAAATGTTCAATAATTAGACCTTCCCTCAACTTCTAGAACAAGATCCTGATCTTGAGGTATAGAAGACCATCAAAACATCTAATCTATATAAGGTGGTATATCATGTAGAAATGTTCCCTTGTGTAGAAGTTATCTCATGGATAGTAAATCATGTGGATTTGGAAATCATATATATAATCAATGCAAAAGGCTAGCCAGGTGGTTATTTCCAACCTTCAATGATCACTGCCTACTATCATTTAGTAGAGGGAGAAAATATCTTGGATGCCGAGTTGGTGAAGGATTTTCATCATAGTCCCAAGGATGTCTTAAAGGACTAGTACAAACCTAGAAAACATTTTAAAACCAAGACTTAAAATAAGTACCTTACAAATCCTCTCAGGATATCGTATCAACATGTAATAGCCACGTTGTGTAGGATCTATGGAGAACCAAATGAGGATAAATTCAAAATATCTTGGGTTCCCTTGTTTTAGTATATTACATCCTTAGGATCATCGTTGAACTGGTATAATCTATAAACTACAGTGGATATTCCATTGGAACAATTTGTCACAAAAAATCTAATAAAACACTGAAATCTTTACTATGAAGGTTAATTTTCTTTTACATCTCTAGAATATTTAGTTACTGATAAAATTGATAAAATGCAAAAAATAGAGAACAATAAAATACATTTACACTATCCACAAATAAACACAAGATATGACATAGGAAACCCAATATGGGAGAAAACCCATCTATAAAGTGAGGCTTCTTTTCTCTCTTTTCTCTAGTATAGAAATGATGTAAGTAGAAAGACATAGGCACTTTCTGTGGAGTTTCCTTTGAACTATGGCTTGTATGTATGCTAAATCATATCTTCCCCTTTATCATGCTCACAGAATACCACTCTCATATGTTATTCTCAGCTATGGAACAAGATACAATGAAAAATAATGGAACCCGTGGCCCAGTTTTTAACATAACCCGATAGCTATCTAGGGATAGGTTTTTGACTTCCTCAACCATCAATTATGATAAGGTTTTGGACCTTCTAAAATTTTATTATAAAATAAACTGTGTCTATCCCCACATATCTAAGTAATGGAAGTTGGCATGACATCCAATCACACCACGGTGATCAATATGGTAGGTCCAATTGCGGGAAGCATAACTTTCTCATATGAACTCCAATTGATGAGTGGTTTGCACCATTGGAAATGTATCGATGTGTATAATTTATAATATTCTTGAAAATTAAGTTTTGGACAAAAAAAAATGTCATTTTATGCCTCAAAATGGTTTCATAATATTTACGACTATTTTTTGGACCCAAAATTCCAAATTTGGACTAGCCACTGAAATGGCCCTGCAAGTTTATTCCTCCAATTTTTCCACACAAAAAGTAGTGAGATAGATGAAAAATAATATATTGATCCAACCCAGATCATACCTCCCCATTGAGAGAGGATTTTGTCTGCCAAAATATTTATTGAATGAGGTGAGGAAGTTTTTCCTCTACCCTCTCCCTGGAGTACCGCTTTGCTTTTCTTGGAAGTTTTCCTTTAAACCCAATCTACCAAAGGTCATGTTACCCCTGTCTTGTAGTTATGGAATTATTCTTCAAAAATGTGTCTTATGCCAACTCTGCTTGATCATCTTGTGCTAAATCCTCTATGGAAGGTAGGACCAACTCCTCCTCCTGATCCAACATGGAAGGCTCATAGAGTTTGAGATTCTCCACATTCACTACTGAGTAAATACACATTAATGGGGGTAGAGTTAGTTTGTAGGAATTGTCTCCTACCTTTTCCAATACCTCAAAAGGACCATACCATAGAGCTTTGATCTTTTTACCATGACCCTGTATCCTTTTCTTATTTAGCTGTAATCATTCTCTGTCTCCCACTCTAAATGTTTTCTTTGTTATGTGTTGTTCATGTCTAGCCTTGTACTTTTCCTATGACTTGTTTAGTGTCTCATGTAATTGAAAATGGATCTACCTAATATTCTCAACATTTTTTTCTTCTTTTAAGGCATCTCCCATGAGGTTCTCCCTCACTTCTCCTTTTTTTCCATATACAACATCTAAGGGTGAAGGTGGAAAATACCCAAAGCAAGTTTCAAAAGGTGACTTACCAGTAGAAGTGTGGACTTCTCTATTATAACAATGTTGTATAGAGATCAATTTTTCATCCCAAGTTTTCAGATGCTTTTGATTGTAACCCCTCAAAATATGCACCAAAGTCCTATTCACTACTTTTGTCTACCCATCTTTCTGTGGATGGAATGTTGTAGACCTCTTCAACTTAGTTCCCATCTTCTCCCACAATGTAGTCCAAAATGCACTGAGAAATCTAGTATCCCTATATGAGATGATGCTCCTTGGTATCCCAAAGTGCACCCAGACTTGTTCAAATAACTTATTTTCTACTTATTGTCCAATGATGGTCATTTTACAAGGCATAGTAATGCATGTTGGTTGTGGAGCCTGATTATCTTCCTGATTCAGAGGTCTTTTTTTTCAGCCGTGTTTATACCCCATTAAATATTTACACCCCATAAGTATGTACACTCTTCCATGTGGGCGAGCGTAGAGGGGGGTTACCCCATCTGCGGGTATGGGCGTAGTGTCCCCCAATGGGGGTTCAGGGGCGAAGCCCCCAAAGGAAAAATTTCCTTGTAAATGTATATTGTAATTTGATTGTAAATTTGGAATGTTCATTATAAGTTTGCATATCTAATAATATAAATTATGTTAGGGTTTTTTGTCCTAGAAGTCAACCCTCTGTTATGAGGGAAATGTATTGCAGCTATGCATTATGGTGAATATTGTATTCTGAGATAGGAGACTGTGAGAGAAAGAAGAGGAAGTTACAACGGGTTTGTTGTAGGTTGTATCCCTTCATTTGCTGGATAATAATAAAGGAAGAATCTGGAAATTTCTCTGGTGGACATAGCCCACACTGGGTGAACCACGTAAATCCGTGTCTCTATTGTATTGTGTATCTTTTGTGTTTTGTTTCCGCATTTGTTTTATTTTATTGCTCCACGGTCCTGTTTTTCTAAAAATGCACATTTTTTTGAACCAGTTAACTACCACAAATAAATAGTCATGTCCCTTGCAATCCATGTAAATTCTTTCCCAAGGTTGAGTGGGTACAGGTAAGGGATGGTATATACCTTGCATCCTATTGCTAGGATTATTGGTACAACAAAGTAAAACTCCTCTAATATATTGTTCTACATCTTCTTGCATTATGTGCCAATACACATACCTTTGTAAGTTGGAGACCATCTTCCCAACACCAAAATGTCCTGCAACCTTGGAGGTGTGAGCCTCTTTGATAAATTACAATCATTCACCTTTAGGAACACAGAGCTTGTCAATATTATAGAGTAACCCATTCTAGAAATGATAGTCCGCCTTTCTATCACCTTCTTCTATATTATTTTGGCTATGTAGTTGTTGAAACACCTCCTTGAAGTCCTTATCTTCTATGTATGTCTCTTTGTATGCATCATGGGTAAAAGGATCCATGTGCAATAAAGTTCCCAAAGATATAATTTTGGATGTGGGTGTTCGTGAAAGAATGTATACAACCTTGTTTGTGCTACCCTTCTTATACTTGATGACCAAATGAAATTGTTGTAAAAACCCATCCACTTGTAATGTCTAGTTTGTTGTAGCTTACTCTAGGCTTGCAAATATTGTAGTGGTTGGTGATATGCGTGGATGATGGTCTCCTTGCCCATCAAATAATGTTTCCACTTTTTGATGGCTTATACCAAGGCATAGATATCCTTGTTTTAAGTAGGGTAGTTGAGAAATTCCCCATGAAATACTTCAACATTATAGAAAATTGGCCTTCCTCCCTGCATCAGTATTGATCCCATGGCATACCCACTTACATTTATCTCCACTTCGAAAGGATTTTGAAAGTTTGGTATTGCAAGCACTAGTGTTTGATTGATTTTTATTTTTAGCTCATCAAAGGCATTCTGTTGATTATTTCCCCATTGGAAACTCTTACCACTGGATATTATGATGTGGAGTGGTGCAACTACCACTGGAAATGAAGTTATGAAATTCCACAAGTGTTATGTTACCCCAAAAAAAATCCTAACTTCAGTGACATTTGTAGGAACTGACCATTTCATGATGGCATCCATCTCTAAGGGATCTATCCTGAGATCCCCTTGATCCAAAAATCCTTATATTTCAATTATTTCTTAAGAATATAGTAAACATCCAACCCTATTCAGGGAATTAATATTGTCATGACTATTTTCAAAATATCATGTGAAAACACTTATTGATCCATAAACTTCATTAACTGATAATAACTTGCGAAAATAATGATTTCCAAAATAGAGAGAAATAAAAAAAAAAATTAAAAAACTCATTACACAGTTTGATAATGGATTTCACCCATCTTGGGATACGTCTCTGGGTCCACTTCCAAATAGTGAGACCACTCCATTAATTCTCAAATGCTTGATACAATTATGAATTACGATGAAAAATTTGAAAACACCCTTCAATTCTACTTCTCAAACCCAAAATCATAGGTTACCACTGAACTCCTCTCGAAATTCTGAGAAAAATGAGTATAAACTCGACTATGTTCTGAACAGGTGCTTAAAGACCCCCTTTTGCATGTATAACGAGACTATGGGTCTCATACATGAAAAAATGGACTAATATATTTGTACACAACACTTTATCAAAAAAATAACATCACCATCAAATTCCTCTCGAAATTATGATAAAAATGAGTATAAACACTCTATACTTCTCTCAAAGAACTCTATAGCATGAAAAACAAGACAATCCAAAATAGGAGCACCTCTTGCACACAAAATGTGGAAAATTATATATTGACATGCATACCCATGTAAAAAATAACTCAATACTAAGTTATTGGCATGGAAAATAATCTCTCATAGTGATCCAAAGCTAGGTTTATACAGGGTAAGTTGTCCTAACCGATCCCCCATATGCTCGGGCTTCATGGTTACATCTTTAAATATAATTCCGTTGGTTGTTCTAACCAACTAATGCATGTGGCACAATGGTAGGTGGAACATCATGAAGTCATTAGAATATTTTTGGAATATTCCCCATACATCATGGGTTCGATTCCCATTCGACCCAACTAATTTTATTCCCTTTTCCAAATTGGGCCAATTGGAGAGTGCCACGTGGCACTCTCTAGTTGGTCCACCTATTTCCTACATCAACATATTTCCATGTCATCTACCACTTTCTTGTACATACTTACAACCTTGGCATCTAGTCACCTGCCCACTATATTTTACGATCATTCCACGTCAACAACACGTCACCCATATGACCTACCATGTGTCACTTCTGGAAAGGTCCAACTGGACCCCAAATATTCCAAATTTGAGAAACACATGGAAACCTTTGGTGCTGTGATTTAAACTTGCTAACATCATCATGATGTAACCCTATCAATTGTACAAATGGCCATTCGACAGCCTCTGGGCCTGCCACATGGCATCCCCATTTTATCTTTTTCTTGAAAACTTCAAATGACCGTAATTCCTCATACAACATCCATTTGAAGTGATCTGCACGTCATTGGAAAACTATTGTCAATCTCTATGCAATGGTTTTATTTTAAAAATAATTTGAGATGATCAAATTTTGAGCATTTTGGATCCCCCTGGGTCTCTTTGAGTGTTCTGGATCCTCCTGGATCACACCTTCTCACTAAATAACTTTCGGTCCTCCAAAAGTATGGATATTTCAACAACTTGGTGATGATAACTATTCTTCACTCTTCCACCATACTGGATTTATCTTCATGGATTATTCAACAAATTACTAATGATAAAGATTCTTTACTCTTCCACCTTGCTAAAATGCACTTGGACTGATTTCCATCTTGGCCTTGATATTTTTCTTGGATCTTCATCTTGGATACGGATTTGATATCCTTCTTGAACTTCCAAATTCTCAAGGAAACTAAAATAGATCAGTGTACTTCTTCCTACTTCTATGAAACATGGCTCTGACTCTGGCTCTTGGAAATAGCTTCGATTGTGGCTCTTGCTTATAGCTACTGGTGCTAGTTTCTCACTACAGATATAGCTCTAGTTATGGCTCATTGATTCCTTCATTATAGAAGTATGCTCACTGACTCTCGGCTCCACAATATCCAAATATGAATCCTAAACTCAACATTCACTCCCATCTCCTCTTTTTCCTGAATATAGTCCATCTTGACTATCATGAACCCCTACATTCACTCCCATCTCCTCTTTTTCCTGAATATAGTCCATCTTGACTAATATGAAACCAAGCCCCCAAGTCAAATGTTGATCTATTCCTCACCTATCTTGGCTTAGTTGTTCCTGTACTTCTTGATGTGTCTATAGGAGTCTCTGAATGAAATTCATGTTCATTTCCTCTCTCCTACCCTAAAATAAAATCTAAACATGTTTTCCACAAACATCTATACCGTTTGACTTGCTTCTATACAAGGTATACATTATACATGAACATCGCATTTACATATGAACATTAATGTTCCATTTTAGACTGCTTTCCCAAAATGATAACCATAATTGTTGCATTGTAGGATGCTTCTCTATAATGGAATATAATTATCCTTCTTCTGACAGTATTGGAAGAATTCTTTCAATTGTCTTCCTCTGATGCCGACATTTACTCTGAATCCCAAAAATCACTGGTTTCAATTATAGGTCATCCAAGAAACCTATATAATCTCCAAAAGTATAGTTGATTCATAAATGAAGTGAGGATATTGTTGCCTCACTTTTCTAGTATCATCCATCCTTCCTTCTTGGATAATGATCACCTAACTCATCACAACGATAATGAAGACTAAAACAACATTATTGACCAAGTAAACCATTCCTTTAAATTCACAAACTCCGCCATTCATTGTTGCAGATACTAAACATAATCCACTGATTAGTAACAAACTGAACAAAAAATCTAAATATACATATGTGAAAGAGAATGAACCATCAACATATTTTCCCTTCTTAACAGGAACAACATCAACCAAAGCATGATTTTTACTTTCAATCGTGGGTTGTAAATATGGATCTTAGATACTAGCATTAACTAGGATTTCCACATTCCCTGTAGTGACAATTGTCAAATTCGTTTTCATTTGATGAGTTCTCACAATGAACTCAATGTCATCCTTGAAAATATGATACTTGTTCTGTTCCCTGTAGAAAATGGCCTTCCTATCATACAAGTATGGACTTCCCAAAACCATCCCGCAATTGTCAAGTGGAACCACATATAACTCTACCTCATCAATGAAATTGGATGTGATCTAAAACTATAACTTTCATTGCTTAGTTACCTGTAAGTGGGAATTATCACAAATCCAACCCAAAGGATACGATCTCAGATGACGCCTAGTTTCCAATCCCAACAACTTTCTCTGAAATAATATTTACTAGTGATCCACTATCAACAAGTGCAACACTTGTATTGTGCCTTGAGATAAATTGTAAATGAAATAGTTCATTTATTTTCCTTCCATCGGGGATTACTTTAGACTTTGTAGATGAAGCACATGAACTAGAACTAGAAACAAAAAAATACCTTTAATGCCCATAACTGTAACTTTAGAATGTGATCCAAGATCCTGAACTACGGTTGTGGCCTTCTGTTTACCCTTTTCCTTGACCTTCTTTGGTAGCATCTCTGGGTGAAACTTGCAACACGTTTCCTCCTCATATCTTTTCTTATTGCAATGAGAACATGTAGGCTTATCTTCTTCGTTTCCCTTCAACTTCTTCTTGGAGTTATGTGACTTCTTCAATTGCTTCTCGAAGTTATGTGGCTTTCCTTTTCCTTTACCACCAAATTGCCTTGTCCTTCTTTTGATCTTCATACATTTCTTCCACCATGACCTTCATAGCCATGAACCCAGAAAAAAAAATTCCTCTAATGTACCGAAAGGATTTGGATAATAAGAAGCCCCATCTTTTGTTGAAGCCATTTCTACTTTCAAAATGCATGCCTTGAACCAATACTAGGAATGTAATATTCAATGATCCTTCACAAAGATTGAGTATGTACCTCGTAAGCATTCACTTGCAAATACACATCAAACCAGCTCTGATACCACATGATCCAAAAATCCTTAGATGTCAATTAGTTCTTAAGTAGACACTAAACATTCGACCAGATTTAGGAAATTAAGATTGTCATGACTATTTACAAAATATCATGTGAAAATACTTATTTATCCATAAAATTCATTAAATGATAATAAATTGTGGAAATAATGAGTGCCAAAATAGAGATAAATACAGACAACAAATAAAAAATCTCATTAGACAGTTTGATAACAGAATTCACCCATCTTGGGCTATGTCTCTAGGTCTGTTACCAAATAGTGACACTGCTCTATTAATGCTCAAATGCTTGATACAATGATGAATTACATTGGAAAATTTGAAGAAACCCTTTAATTTTTCCATTGAAACCCAGAAATAAAGGTTACCACTGAAATCCTCTTGAAAATCTAAGTAAAATGAGTATAAATTGGACTATGTTTTGAACAGGTTCTTAAAGACCCCCTTTTGCACACATAACACAACTATGGGTCTCATACATGAAAAAATGGACTAATATCTCTGTACACAACACTTTAGAAAATAACTAACATCACCATCATATTCCTCTCAAAATTCTAAGAAAAATGAGTATAAACACTCTATACTTCTCTCAAAGAACACTATAGCACACAAAACAAGACAAATCCAAAATAGGAAGACCTCTTGCATGAAAAACGAGGAAAATTCTCTCTTGGAATGTATACCCATTTCAAAATGAACTTAATAATGAGTTCTTGGCATGATAAATCATTTCTCGTAGTGGTCCAGAGCTAGGTTTATATAGGGTAAGTCATCCTAACCGAACCCCTATATTCTCGGGGTTCATGGTTACAACTTTAAATATAATTCTGTTGGTTGTTCTAACCAACCGGTGCATGTGGCACAATGGTAGGCAGAATGTTATGAAGTTGTTGGAATATTTCAGGAATATTCCCCCATAGGTCATGGGTTTGATTCCCATTCGACCCAACTAATTTTATTCCCTTATAATTTTTTTTCCAAACAAAGAGTGTTCTGTGGTACTCTTTGGTTGGTCCACTTGCTTCCTGCATCAACATCCTACCACATCATCTACCACTGACCTATATGAATTTTCCACCTCAACATCTAGTCACCTTTCTACTATATTGTATGATCATTCCATGTCACTCACATGACCTGCAACGTTTCACTTCTGGATAGGTCCAACTAGACCCCTAAAATGACAAATATGAGTGACACGTGGCAGCCTCTCCATATATGATTTTAGGGGCTAATTTTCCGTGGTTTTCCCAAAAAATAAAGATTTGCCATTTCCCAATTTTTCTAAAAAATATTCACCCAAATTCCATAGAATAATTTTTTTTACCTTAAAAATCACCAAAATTGTATAGAAACTATATCAAATCCTTAGAAATTTGAATATTTTTACCAAACTATTGCCAAACATTTTACATTTTGCATATTAAGAACTAGTAATATTAGCCAAGTTTTCTACATTTTAATATAAATTTCCATCCTTAAAATTATCCCTGAGCCTCTCGTGCTTCCATTTCATATTGATGATTTCATCATGATGTCACCTTGTCAACTATATGGATGGCCATGTGGCAACCTTTGGGCTTTCCATGTGGAATCCCCATTTTTCCTTTCTCCTGAAAAATTCAAACGACCATAAATTCCTCATACAACGTTCATTTGAGGTGATTCACACGTCATTGGAAAGTTATCCTCGAGCTCTATGCAATGAAGTTATTTTCAAGAGCATTTGAGATGACAAATTTTTTATCATTTTGGATCCTCCTAGATATTTTTGAGTGTTCTAGATCCTTCTAGATCATCCCTTCACCAATGACATACCCCAAATACACCAGACACTGTTGAGAAAACTCACATTTCTTGAGATAAGACAATATTTGGTTCTTTTTCATAGTCTCTAGAACCTTCATAAGGTGTGACATGTGCTCCTTCCAGGTAGCACTATAAACCCGTATATCATCTGAATAGACAATAACAAATGAAACTAGATAAGGACATAAAACATCATTCATTAGTGTCATAAATGTAGCCAGTGCATTGCATAAACCGAATGGCATAACCAACAACTCATACAAACCTTTCCTTGTCTTGAAGGTAGCCTTCCAAGCATATTATTCTTTGAATCATACCTCATGATATCCTTATTTCAATTCAATCTTAGTGAAGTACTTGGCATGCTACAACTGGTCCAATAGATCACCGATCCTTGGAAAGGGGTACTGATTCTTCAATGTAATCTTGCTCAATGCCCTATAATTGATATAAATTCTTCAAGTCCTATCCTTCTTGGGAAAAATTATGATGGGTGAACCATAAGGTGAGGTACTTGGTCTAATGACACCCTACTCCAACAATTGTTGCAATTTCTTCTTCACTTCATTTGATCCCGAACAACCTGTCTATATAGATGAATATTTGGCAACTAGGAGTCTGGAAACAACTGTATTTCATGGTCCACTTCCCTCTTATGTGGTATCCCTTTAGGCTCCGCGAACACTTCTTTGTATGCCTATATATTCTCCTCCATTTGATGTTTATTCTCTATAGTGCACCCCTCCAAGGATTCCTTCACTCTCATTGACTCATCATTAGACTGATTTTCTCTTAAGAAAAGAAAAACATATTTCTTACTAAAACTAATCAACTTCTTGGCTTGGTTGGCACTTACTAGTGAGATATTTGACTTGCCTTTATGCACATTGATGATGTAGAAATTTCCATCCTTTATTAGTTAGTATTGGTTGGTTATCCACATGAATCTTCCATCCCTCATATACATGTAAGGGATTCCAAAAGCTACTCCACATACATCAATGGGTACTATATCTAATTCCACTTCATCAATAAAGTCAACACTTATAGAAAATTTAATCTTACACTGTTTTGTTACCTTTAACTATGAATCCTTGTTTACCCAACCCAATGGATAGAGGATAGGATGATTGTGAACCTCTAATCCAAGCGTTTTGACCATATCTGCTGCTATGAGATTAGCCTGTGAACCATAGTCAAATAGAGCATCTATCTTGGTCTTCTTGACCTGAATATTGATGTGGAAGAGCTTGGTCATCCCCTTCTCTTCTTAGTGATGAAATCTACTCAGATTCACCTCCTTTTGGATATATGTGCAAACAATCTTGTCATCCACATCCGAGCTAGTTTCAAATCGATTTCTTGAATATTTGGCTAGAAGGTTCTTTTTCTTTCCTTCCTTGTTATGATTCTTTGGGTTCAACTTTGGATGTAGTTTCCAACATTTTTCCTTGGTGTGGCCATCAATGTTGCAATGATTTCAATGGTTGTTGAAGTATTTAAACTATTGTGTAATGGGTGCTATATTCTTATCTTTCCCCCCTTTTGTCTTCTTCTTCCCCTCATTGGAAGATTCATGGTGCTCTTTCTGCTTCGAACCACTTGGTTTCCCTTTCTTTTGGCCTATGTTTTCTAGGAACTGTTCCTATATAGATGACTCATCCATTGTCCTTGGCTTTAAGAGAATCACCTCATTTCGTAGATGATTGTGTAAGCCGTTAAGATACTTGAGGAGTACATATGGGTTCTTGGGAGAGATACCCAACATGATTTCCATCTTTCTGAACTCAGTGTTGTACTCTTGTACATTTTTCCCCTGCCCCTACCTGAAGTAGTGCCACCGAATCCATTGGTCCTATACATACCCAATAGGGTAAAATTGGGACTTAATGAGGGTTTTTAATTTCTTCCACATAATTACTAGTGGATCACCCTCCAACCTAAGTGTTTCCATATGGATTTCCCACTAGGTTAAAGCACAACTCTCTAACTTCAATCTAGAAAATGAAATCTTCTACTCTTCCTCTTTATGGTGAACGCTGGAATAAAATTCTAGTTGTTGAAACAAATGATTCAATTTTAATGCATCGATATCACCTTGATATTGATTTATGTCCACTTTAGCTTCCATATTGAATAGGGATTGTGAGGGGTTCATGACAGTCAAACTCAACTTCTCTTTTTTTTATTCTTTCTGTGACTCCTTTTCTTCATGATCTTCTGATTTCCCCTCCGATCTATTCTCTGAGTTAGAGCCTCCATAATATTTGAATGATATGAGATTTCTTTCTAGATCTATAATGAGGAGGTTCATATTGTGACTGATTTCGACAACTTGTGCTTCCAACCACTCAAATCTCTCTTCTACTAGATCTCGAGGGTTATTATGAACATACTCGTCTTCCATGGCTAGGGTTTCTGTGACTTCTCCTTAAGAAAATTCTTGGATCCTACAACTTCCCACAAATACATAAAATAAAAACCTACTTTGATACCAATATGATCTGTAAACTGTCACAAATATTCTAGTAGAACAGTTCATTATAATAGATTTCTTAGCTGAAATATTTACTATGAAGGTTAATCTCGTTTACATCTACAGAATATTTAGTTACTGATAAAATAGATAAAATGAAAAAAATATAGAACACTAAAACACATTCACACCATCCACAAATAAACAAAATATATGACATTGGAAACCCAATATGGGAGAAAACCCATCTAGAAGGTGAGGTTGCTCTGCTCTCTTTTCTCTGGTATAGAAATGATGCAAGTACAAAGAAAGAGGCACTCTCTATGGATTTTCCTTTGAACTATGGCCTGTATGGCTGCTATAGAATATATCCCCCTCTATTATGCTCATAGAATACCACTCTCATATTTTTTTCTTAGCTATGGAACAAGATACAATGCAAAAGAATGGAACCTCCTCTCTTCCTAGTGGCTCAGTTTTTAACATATCTTGATAGCCATCTAAGGATACGTTTTTTAATTCCTAAACCTTCAATTGTGATCAGGTTTTGGACATTCTAGAATGTTCTTAGAAAATACACTGGATGGCTAGCCCCACATGTCTAAGTAATGGAGGTTGGCATGGCATCCACTCACACCATGGTGATCAATATGGTAAGTCAACTCATGGGAGCCATAACATTCTCATACGAACTCCGATTGAATAAAAATATGTGCCATTGGAAAGGTGTCGACGTGTAGAATTTAGAATCTTCCTACATAGTAAATTTTGAAAAAAAAAAGGTCGTTTGATGCCTCAAAATGGATTTGAAATATTTATGACTGTCTTTTGGACCCAAATCTCCAAATTTGGACCAGTCGTGGAAATGGCCCTGCAAGTTGATTCCTCCAATTTTTCCACCCAAAAATTAGTGATATATATGAAAAATAATTTAATGATCCAAATTGGATCATGGGAAGACATTTTTTCCTCAATGTTGAAACAAGCATTTGATGTTTCCAAACACATGTCCTCGAAATTTCCCTAGTTTCCACATGTCATCTTATTTGTTGGACATGATGTGTGTGATCCATGCATACCATGGGATGGGTTGATAATTGAAGCTGAATGATCCTCTAATTCATATATACTACAAAGTGTTGTGGGAGCACAAGTATCGGTTCAGGTACCCAAAAATATTTGAAGAGCTTCTAATTCCCTTCTACCAACACCTATTTTTCTCATCGACACCTTATGTGACAAACAAATCTATGTCCATTGTAGGGAGAGTGGGTGAATGGTACATTCTTGAGTATGACACTTACATAAAGGTTCATGGAACCATTAAATACCCTCATATCCTCCCTAAATTCATTTCATACAAACTGGCTTTGCAGGAAAGTTCCTATCAAAAATTGATACACAGAGTAGGTGCATGTCTATACAAAGACAAGAAAGAAGTATGGCCACCTCTTCCACTTTGGGTAGGTTCATACTCATTCATAGAAATCAAAGAAGCCAAGGAAGAGACAAAAACCTTTTATTTTTTCCACTTTGGAGAGAAAATATTCCATAGACATGACCCCTCAAGAGTCATCTGTATTCACTTCTATAACTACAAGTACACATGGACTTATGAGTCATAAACTTGGGAGGAAGAAGAAATCCATTACATAGCAAAAAATTATGAAAAAATAGTCTTCATAACAGGAATAAACTCTTAGCATAGGGACATAATAGAATATGGAAAAATATCCATAGAGGTACAAGAGAAGAGGAAATCTAGCTAAAGGATGAAGCAGAGAAAAAGAAGAAAGAAAAGGAGGTAGCTAGAGAAACAAAAAAATAAAAAAGAAAAGAAGAAAAATAAAATAATAAAAATTTAGAGGAAGAGGAAAGAAAGAGAAAAGAAGTAGAAGTTTTTGAAGCAACAACAAAAGAGGATCAAAAGAAAATGAAATAAGAAGAAGCTAATAATAAAAGTTAGGAAGAAGCGGCGAAATCTAAACCAGAAGAAAAAACAAGAGTGGAAGCAACACCAAAAGAAAAAGTCGAAGCATAAGCATAAATAAAGAAGGAAGAGGAGGAAATGAAAAGGAACAAAGAGGAGGAGCAAGCCTAATATCCTATGGATACAAATTTCCCAAGGTCATCTACAAAAATTCCTTTCACTGGAGTACACTGCCCTCTTAGGGAGTTGGGTTTAGGACCTTTCACATCATAAAAATCTATAAAATTAGAAAATCTAAACTCCTTCATATTCGAAAAAGACTTGTTGGGTATAATTGCAACAATAGGTGAATAAAATACTAGTAATTGGGATAGCCCCCCACTTTAGTAATGATTGAGACATAAGTGGTTGAAAAAATCCAACAAGATCCTCTATCCATATCTTCAACTGGTGTAGCCTTCACTCAATCATCTAAACAAAATTTGAAGAACATATTGCAGGAATTGGAAGAGGCTAAAGAAAGGATAAGGACACTAGAGGAAGAGTTGCAATTTTACAAAGGAGATTGAAAAAACACCCAAGAGTTCATAAAGTGAGTTGAATTAGTAATATACAAAATCCACAATTTGGTAAAGGACATGCATGCATGATTGTAATCCTTCCATATAAAAGCCACTCAAATCAAGGAGAAATTAGACAGAGTCCAAGATAAGAACAAAGAATTCATCAGTATCAATGTTGGTCTAGACGAAATAAAACAAAGGGCATCTGAAAACCCAAATGATCTAGAATATTTTCCTTAGACGACTAATTGGGAAGGTGAGCTAAATTATGTTTCTCTCAATAATTGTCAACAAGTAAGAGAGAAGCTAGATAAGGAGTTGAAATCTTCACTTGTGACATGCACCAAAATCCACAAAGCTTCCTTTATATTGTCTTTGAAGGGACATTTTCCTCTAATTGAAGATTTAAGCCAATTAAAGTAATACAAACAGGTTTTTGTAGAGCTCAAGGAAAATATGCAAGAAAGGGAGAAATATTACAAGACAATACTCAAAATATTGAGTGAAGAAATGGATAATCACCTCGTGAGACCTACCCAAACTCAAATTAGGATACCGAATTTCATGCTAACTCTTACAAGGGACATGGTTACCGATCTCTTTGAACATTCAAAAACTCACGAGGTTTCCCTATAGTCCTTGATAACTGCAAGATTATTTCCAATTCAATTTATCATGAAGTGTAGACAACCTACATTAAAGACAAGGACAAAGGGAAGAGCACAAATTCAAATTCAAATTTTCATCTATCATGATTTCTTTTGTTGATTGTATCATTTGAAAATGGAATTCGGATTGTGAAGAGTTTTTTGTTGTAAGTACTTCTTGAGGAGTACAAGAAGTCACAAGGAGTAGTTACCTAGGAGGGTTATATAAACCAAAAGATACCCATTTTGAAAAGGCTCTTCAAATTTGTAATTTCAGATAAACTATATTTTCTAAAGGTAATATTAAGAATCACATAGGGCCATTTTGACAGAGAGAAATTTGTGTGATTCCTTGTAGTCTTTTACTATGAAATTCAAGTAAAATTTTGGTTGTTCTGAAGCACTATAAGAGTTGTCTTTTGCATAAATAGACTTTTCTATTTTAATTAGATATCCTTTGTAGTTACCATTGTTCTCTTTTAATAATTGTTATGAGATGATGAGAAAAATTATATGTATGTATTAATAGTTAAGACTTATCTGATTATGCCTTCATATGTATATGTTATTAGTCTTTGTACCTTTTTACATCTATCCGAATGAAGGATTTAAGAAAGGATTACTAATAGTTGGGTTTTTTCATTTGTTAACTTTTACGCTCCTAGCTAGGATATGATAAAACATGTTTCCTTTTTAGTAGTTGGCTTAGGTTAAATTTACATCCTCTCGCATTAAAAAAATCACATACCCTCTCCCCCTAGTAATGGAAGATGGGATATAAATTGGATGGGTCTCCAAATCCAAAAAATGTGAATTCTAATCGAGACATCATACCAGGGAGTACTCCTATCCGTTGAATGGAATTTTTCTTGCGTAAACATATTTTGGCACTAGAAGGAGGGCCTAAGTTGTATGGCTAGTGGTAATGCTCGATATTCATATGGCCAAATTTATTATTACACTCTAAGTGAACCTTAAATGCATATTTTCCCAATTGAAAAGGACAATCCTAATCCATAAATCCTTTATGAAGACACAAAGGATTCACTTGGTACACTATTCCATATGCATAGTTTGAAAAAACTCGATGAATCACCCATTTCTTAGTTAAGGTGATTGGTTTCTTACTCGTTGCTTATGCATTACCCAGAAGAAGAGCTAGTCATAGACATGTTAACTGGTCCAATGTTCTTGTTGAATTTGTTGAAGAAGTAGTCGAGTTTGTCTTGCAAAAGATACCTCAACCATTAGATCAAATTTTTCCTACTCCTCTAGACTCTACCCCTCCTAGTTCTAGTTTTGAATCACATTCGAAATATAATCCCGAATATGAAGAATATACTGGAGGGAACCCCACCATGGATGGAAATCAGAATCTCATTCCTACATGGATGTATCAAGGAGCCTTGAACCTGCCTGAACCTATACATTTCTTGTCCAAATGCCTAGAAAGGTTATTACCTAGATTTGACCTAGACAAGGCATGCTATCCTAAAGAACACATAATTTTTTTTTACTTAGAAATCCAACTTCTATATGTTCAACATTAAGATGTAGTTTGTACGTTATTCCATTCTACCTTTGAAAATAAGACATCCACATGGTACTATAATATTCCAGTCGGCTCCATAAGGAGTTGGGAAAATTTTAAGAAATATTTTATTAGCAAATTTAGAGAAGAGAAAACCTCTGTAATGTTGTTTAAGGAATTGGTTTCTCTCAATATGGAAAAGAAAGAGAATGTAAAAGAATTTAATCATTGTTTTGTTGGAATACTGAGAGTGGGGGTGAATCAGTATAAGAACTTTATTATCACTTTTTAACCACAATATATAATCATTAATTTCATCAGTAGTATATAATCAATATATCATGAATTGTATAAATCAATAGATCATAATAGACATCCACAGAAACACACCACACCATAATTTACGTGGAAACCCAAATGGGAGAAAACCACAAAATGGTTTTCTTATATATAAAATAATACATTCATTGGAAGCACCAAATTCCCATTTTTCCAGTGACAACTAGAAGGAGGCTATGGCCCTCTATTGATAGACTCCAACCTGAAGGAAACTACAACTCCCTGAATTCTCTAGATCCAACCAGAAGGAGGATACAACCCCGTGATTCTTAGGCTCCAACTTGAAGCAAGATCCAACTCCCTGTGTTCTCTGGCACCACCCAAAAGGAGGCTACAACCCCCTTTCACTTCCCTGTCTTGCTGGCCTAAAATATAAATGTAGAACAACCTATGACTACCACTAATGTTTCCACTGGATCTGATAATCAACCTGTAAACAACCTGTCATCCAATCTTTCACTATCACATCAACCTATAAATGATCATCGACCTGTCACTGTATCCAACCTGTCACCATCACTGCTCATCAACATGTTATATACCAAAGTTGTACTATACCAAGCATCAATCATGTACCATAAGATATACCAAACATAGATACCATAACATTAATGATGAGTATATAGTCATGTACCATGTATTTATACCATATCATCAATGATATACAAGAATGTGCCTTAATCCAATATCACAAATATGTTACTCTAACAATGAACCATAACAACCATACACAATATACCAAGGATATGTCTCAAGCATGTATCAATGACACCAAACCATGGACCTCAACCACATGAAACCATATACCAAAAGGACCTCCAAGACATGCCTAAATAATATGCCATACCATCCATTATACAAGCCTCAACCAAGCATATAAAAGACATACCTTTACTCATGAACACTATCTGGTGCATCAGAGACTAATAGACCAACCTATACATATCATATTCAAAAAATGAGAGATGGCATATTCTTCAAGGGATTTTCACAGATCCAAGCTTTCTCCATTGGTACCCATGGATATCTACACTTTTGTCTATTGCATCCCACGTACATATGCACCCCTCTGATATGAAACCCATGGATACCTCAGAAAATAGGTTTACTCACCTTTGTTTTGGCTCCAATACTTTCATCTTCGACCTTTATTTGCACCCTTAGACTTTCTACCCAAGATTCACCAATAAACCAAAATTTCTTCACAAGAAAGACAATCGATAGAGATGTGTGTAAATTTTTCTTATGAGATACTTCTTGAGGTGTATATATATGTTGGCTCAGGGGAAGACCCATGGTTCAATACTCAAGAACACACCAAAAAGACCTAACTATTGGTCCTTTCGGTAACACCTGCGAAGCAGATGCAGTCTCACAAGAAGTAGCTATAGGGGATTGTAGGACACGTGTGTCTACAACCAGAAGGAATGAAAAGTGGATTCAAGGCAACAACACACAACAACCTAGTATTCTTTATCTTCCTTAAACCTACTATGCAAGTTATACTTTAGATATAACACAATATCACAATAGAAGCATATCAAATGATAGAGAACACAACATCAATCACACATAACACAAAATATACGTGGTTCACCCTCTCTCTAGGGATATGTCCACATAACTGTGCTTTATAATATATTAAGATGAAATCATACATTTCTTGTTTGTGCTCTTAGCTAGCAGATCTTATCTCTTCTCCTCTCTTTCTCCCCCTCTCTGTGCACCCAGCTGCAAGGTTGATCTTCACACCTAGCTAAATATCTTACAATACCATAAGGCTCCCGCACTCAACACTTCTCTCTCACACAATAGTACTCACTCGATCACACAACAACAATGAATCTCAACCAACCTAGAACCAACGAACAAAAACCCATCCCAGGTCCTTTAGACCTGTATTTATACCTTACAATATCTCTGGGACACCCTTAGGTTAAAGTCTAAGTGTCAAAACCCTAGATAACAAAACCCTAGGTGTCTCAAACCCTAGATCAACTTGACTTGTGTTTTCAGGGCTTCACCAAATTGTCTTTCCTTCCTTTTTGCGCGGTGCTTGAAAGAATCCAATGGTGGAATTTTTGTCTTGCAGAGTTGTACACGATCCATCTTCCTTGCTGATATGTCGTCCTCGGTCTCCTCATCCAATGAATTTATTTTTCTTTCTTCACTTCATCTTTTCTTCTCATCTTCTCACTTCAACCTAGTATCAGTCACTGTTTCTTCCACGCAGTTCACATTCCTTCTTTTCTACCTTAATCTTCACTTAATTCCATACCCAAGGGCCAACAGTCCCCCAACACTCACCTGTGACTCATCCCGAGGCACTTCAAATCTGATTCTTCTATTTTACTTCGACTTCAGACTGCGTAGGGTAGCCTGTGATTTTGGCTCTATGCCTCCCTTCCTTCCTTGTGAAAACTATATTTTCTATCTCTGGTACCCATTTTCAACTACACCTGGTACCTAGACCCTTTTCATCATACTTTTACTAGGAGCTGCGAGGTAGCTAGTTGTCATAATACAATTTCAACCATCTCGCGTTCACCAATCCTTCCTTCCATTCTCCATTCAAAGTATTCAACTACACAACTCCTCCTTCCGTAATATAGACAACCTGATACGGTCAAAGCCAATGCATTCTAAACTTCGCTGGATGTCTGATGAACTTACTGTCATATACCAATACCAGATCTCCTTGATTGAATGCTTTCTTCTTGATATGCCTGTCATGGTAGGCATTTTCTCTTTCTTTCTGAACCTACTGGTGAAGTGCCGCAATAAATCTGTCTTCTTCGAGTTCATCCAACTACACGAGCCTCTCTTGAACAGTGCCAGTGTCATCCATATCTGTAAAGGCTGCAATTATCAGACTAGGAACCAAATATTCCATGGGTACAACTGCTTCTAGGCCATAAACCAACTTAAAGGGAGCATGCATGGTCAACTTCTTGCAAGTGGTTCTATAGGCCCATAACGCTGCTGGTAATCTTAAATCCCAGTCATCCTTGTTCACATTGCAAATCTTCATCAACATTGTCTCCAAGATCTTATTGAATGCTTCAACTATTCGATTTTCTTGTGGATGATATGGCGTTCTCTTCTAATGGTGAACTTCAAACTCATGGGTCAAGGCTTCAATTGTCTTGTTAATAAAATGTGTGCCTTGATCACTCATCAGGGTCTTCGAGGATCCAAACCTAGTTATGATATCATCAAATATGAAGTGCACAACTATAGTTTCACTACAGTCCTTGAATGCTCTTTCTTCGGCCCATTTGGTCAAGTACTCTGTCGCAGTGATTATGTATCTAGCTCATGTGCACTTTCCTGGTGGGTTTATAGGTCCCATGAAGTCAATGGCCCATTTCTCAAAGGCTTGTAGGGTTAGCTAGGGTGCTAATGACAATTCATCTCTTCTGGGTGGTTTTCCAACTCTTTGGCATACATTGTAGGCTCTGTAATAATCCTTAGCATCTCTATGTAAAGTAGGCCACCAAAGGCCAGTTCTAAGAACCTTATGCGTTGTTGCTTTCCCTACGCAGTGTCCTCCCACGATGCCTTCATGGGCTTCAATGAGGATCAATGATCGCTCTGCTTTCATAACACACCTCCTCAATATCTCATCAGGTCCCATCTTGTATAGTTGTCCATCTATAAGTGAAAAATCTGCAACGTGCACTACCAATTGTTTCTTCTGAATAACCGTATAGTCACTAGGTGCCATTCCTGTTGACAGGAACTGTACTATCTCCACGAATTAATCATCAACCTTCCTGATGCCTAGCAACTGTGCATTCAACAGTGTATCCTCAAAAATATTAGGTTCCTCTCCATGTTCCAACCTCGATAAGTGGTCAGGACCTTTGTTCATCCTTCCTAGTTTTACCACGATCTCAAAGTCATATTCCTGAAATAAAAGAAGCCATATGCATATTCTTCCCCCCAACAATGGCTTGTTGACTAGGTATTTCAGCATAGAGTGATCAATGAACATTTTAAAATGTCCTCCCAATAAGTGGTGGTGAAACTTCTGCAACACATACACCATGGCCAAACCTTCCCTTTCAGTGGTGGTGTAATTAATCTCACCTGTTGATAGCTTCCTACTAGAAAAGGCTAACAGGTGGTCGATGTATCATGTTCCTGGTTGTGCTAACACTGCTCCTAATTTGATAGAAGATGCATCAACATGCACATGAAATTCCTTGCTCCAATATGGGAAAACCAGAATAGGCGCAATAACCATTTTTTATTTTCGTGTGTCGAAGCTCTGCTAGCATTGTTCTGTCCATTGAAACTGACAGTCTTTTTTCAAAAGATTCTCCATGGGTGTTGTAATCCATTCATCCTCTACTTTCTCCAAAGGAAGGCTAGGTGCCTCCTCAAAAACTTTCTGTCTTACAATCTGTAATACTTGATCCACTGTAGGATATTGGCTTTCAAATAAGAAAGTAGTTACAAAGTTTTGGGTCATACTTTCCAAATCTGTAGTGATGAGGCACATTTCTACTTGAAGGTACCAATTGATAGGGCTTGTGTCCAGTGTGTTGATGAATTTATGCACCCACTTCTCTTGAGGAATGTTGCTCCAAGCTTCCTCACAACTTCACACATGGTCTTTTGGACAGCTCTGACCTGTGTATATAACTTCTCAACCTTCTACTTGCTCTGAGAAATGCGTTGTCATCAAAGTGCGACATTGTACCCAGTATGTAATGTTGTGTTTGTGTGTCCCCCACCACCTTGCTAGATTTTCTTTTAAGGTCTCGTCTAGTGCCAACGATCTTTGTTGTATTGGTACAATTTCTTCAAACTCCATCAAGAACGCTTCTAAATGATTTAAATCATCAAAGGTGGGAAAGTTACTTATTGTTGTTCCCTTCCAACAAAATTCTCTAGTCAATATAGCACACCTTCTAGTAGATACTTCATACATTTTGTTCTACCAGTTCTCCAGTGCTTCTTTCGAATCTAATGAGCATGTGCTCTCACTTCGATAGCTTAAATTCCCATCTGCTATAGGATTAATGTAATCCTATTGTCTGGCTGTTAATTTGTATATGTATTCTTACTCATATGCACGGTCTTCTTCTCTGATGGGATCTCTGTATCTAGGACCTTCATCAGGGTCCAAAGGTGCAATGACCCTAAAGACATCACCTTCAAACATCATTCTTCTTTTTTTAAAATCAACCACAGTGGAATTGTTGAAATCCCAATCAATTTCTAACAACACGGGGTAAGGGTAGCTATCATCAACTATCTCAATGACCTCGAAGTCCATAAATGTTCTGACCCCATAAATGTCCATAGGGACATGTTACAATATTCCAAAGGGGCTCACAGCTTGCTAATTGGCCATCCTAAGCCTGATAGGGGAATAGATCAACTTATTTTTTCCCATCAGTGCCCAGGTCTGCTTCGTCATGACATTGACTTCTGACCCTAAGTCAAGGGCGATGTAGTCTATATCATACTCTCCAATTTGATAATTTAGGTGTAATTCTTTATTTTTCCTCCTCTTTTTAGATATTTGGTGTACTTCTCTACTTATTAAGGAGTTTACCTTCCCTAGCTCATACTTTCTAATCAAGTTTTGTAGCTCTTGTACAACACTTTCATCCTGAATCAATTTAATACAAGTATATAAGAATTCCATGAGCTTACTTACCTCTTTTTTCTTCTTTTGTAAGAGAAGACTGATTGAATTCTAGAGGCATTCCATATTCTCTCACTTCTGGTCGAACTTTTGATGAATAAGCATGATCTCTTCTGAATTCCTTTCTTACCTCCTCAAACACTTGTTTTTTTTTCTTTGAATGAAAAGTTTGGGTCTTCTCTACAACTTTCCTGACTCCTGATTCTTCTGTAGTCTTTCCTTGGGTCACTATGTCTTCTCCTATAACAGTGCCTCCTCTAGTGATAATAATGGCTCTGGGATCTTCTCCTCAATATTATACTTTGATTAGTTGTATTTTCTAGTTTCCCCCTTGTTTCTCCTAAAGTTTGGCTAACAACGCAAGACAATCTTTTATGACATGTTTGAATGAGTTGTAGTATCTGCAAGTGGTACAAGGGTTTTGAAAGTCCCTTGCCAAGTGTCCTGTCTATGTGCAGTTATAACAGATGATCTTTCCTCGACCTCATCCCATACCTCCTCGTCGTCCTCATCCTCTGAATCCACCATGAGGGTTGAAGTTTCCTCTTCCTGGGTAATTATACTACACAATGCCTCCCTCTTGTTGTATTTCACCTTGAATTTTGTATATATCCCTTGACCTTTCATGCATGAGACCATAATCTCTGCAATCCCTATCATCATGCCCCACCAACTTACAGAATGTACAGTACAGATTTGCAGGTGTCTGGACATATTTTTGCAAATAGTAACATTCACCAGGTGTTACACATTATTTTTGTCATCCCTATAATCGTTAATGATGTAAACCTATCTGTTGCCTTCAGAGGGGTCACAGTGGCCTGAGTTCCTAAAGAGAGAAGGGAGAAGAACTTCTCCTGAGAAAAGAAATTGCTTTTTCCTATGTAAAAACCTTATAAAAAGGGAAGTTCGCAGGTTGCTATATAGGCAAGGTGCGAGAATGACCCATTCTCACAGGTTGCACTATAGCGAGGGTGCGAGGTGTTCGCAGGTTTCTCTATAGCTAGGGTGCGAGAATTCCAGCACGTGGGAAAAATGAGTGTTTTCGTGAATCTTCTAGAAGGAGAAGATTCTATGGTGAGGTGGCATTCGAATGGTTTGGATCTTACTCGCTTTCATGATTTAGTGGGATCATCCTAACCTCCTCACCTTATCTTGTTCAGCTTATAAAAGGAGAGGAGTTCTCATGGAGAAAGTTAGCTTGAGCTTGGGTTAGCTTTGTTGGTTCGTGAGCTTATTCTTGATGGCTTGGAATTAACAACTTGGTTGGAGTGGCTTTGAGATTTGCTTTGTCAAGATAGATTGTAAGTAGCCATCAGATCTATGGTTTCAGAATCCTTGGAGAAAGAAGTGTGTGGGGAACGAAGGACAGTTGGAAGGGACCTTACGACATCAAGGCNGTCACAGTGGCCTGAGTTCCTAAAGAGAGAAGGGAGAAGAACTTCTCCTGAGAAAAGAAATTGCTTTTTCCTATGTAAAAACCTTATAAAAAGGGAAGTTCGCAGGTTGCTATATAGGCAAGGTGCGAGAATGACCCATTCTCACAGGTTGCACTATAGCGAGGGTGCGAGGTGTTCGCAGGTTTCTCTATAGCTAGGGTGCGAGAATTCCAGCACGTGGGAAAAATGAGTGTTTTCGTGAATCTTCTAGAAGGAGAAGATTCTATGGTGAGGTGGCATTCGAATGGTTTGGATCTTACTCGCTTTCATGATTTAGTGGGATCATCCTAACCTCCTCACCTTATCTTGTTCAGCTTATAAAAGGAGAGGAGTTCTCATGGAGAAAGTTAGCTTGAGCTTGGGTTAGCTTTGTTGGTTCGTGAGCTTATTCTTGATGGCTTGGAATTAACAACTTGGTTGGAGTGGCTTTGAGATTTGCTTTGTCAAGATAGATTGTAAGTAGCCATCAGATCTATGGTTTCAGAATCCTTGGAGAAAGAAGTGTGTGGGGAACGAAGGACAGTTGGAAGGGACCTTACGACATCAAGGCCATGGTTGTAATCTCTCTTTCACATTTAATATAATACAGTAATATGATTCTTTCCTATAAAGCTTGTTGTGTTTTATTGTATGATTCCTTGATCACATACATAGGTTTATATTGAGTTTATGCTATTGCTATCACTTTGGTTGGTTTGTGTTGTTTGATCTTGACTGCACAAGAGAACTAGAGCGAAGCGAGAGAAACAAAGACTATAGGAAGCGATCATAAGGTATGTCCATGATTCTTGCCTCTTAGTAAATTCAATATTTAAATCTTAAGGAAAGCGTCCTATTTTGTCCTATTTTGTTCTAGATCCAGGTGGATCTAGGGAGATCGGTTTGTGTCCGCACTTACGGATTTATCCAATAACAAAATTGGAGACTCCACTAGGGAATGGATTGTTTCCTAATTAGTCTAGTTTCCCTTGCTTTGATTGCTTGTTTTATGGTCTCCGAGTCTGTGTGAGATCTATCAAGACTCTCTGGATCTGAAAGTTCTCTTAGAAATTTTGTCCTTTTTCCAAATTTTGTTTGTTTATAACCATTCTCGCACTGCACTCGTTAGTAGCCTGCGAGAATCGCTTGAGTTCGCACCCTGGTGTTCATTCCAGTGCGAACACCTCGCAGTCAACCTATGTCCAGCCTGCGAGAATCCTTGATTCTCACACTGTAATACACTGCTAGCCTGCGAACTCACTTGTGAAAATTTTGGATTATGTCTTCTGATACCCAGTTTTTCTTTGAACAACTGGATTGAACTTTTAGGGCTTATATTGATCTGTTTACAGTCTGCTTGACATTCTTTGAGTTTCTTATAGCCATTTTTGCTTTGTTTTTTTTTGAAGGATTAGTCTCTTTCTTTTAGTGTCTTTCAATTACAAAGCGTGTGTTTTCTTTAGAATTGTTTAAGGAAAGATCAGATTTCTTCTGAATAGTTCGCTTTAAAAGAAAATTTTTAGTTTGGGTTTCTTTGTTTTAAGAAAGTTCATTATTGCTTTTAGTGAAATTTTTGAAACAAAAAGGATTTATTTTCTTTCTTTATATTCGATTGGGGGCATCCTTGCATTTGAAGTAGCGAAATTGCATGATTGATATTGATGAGTTTAATATATTTTGGGACATTGTGCATATGGGAATGATAAATGTTTTCTCCTTCTCGTAGCATAGCTTTCATCGAAATGAAAAGTTTGCATCTTCATATCTTTGCATAATTTTCGAGCTGGTCAAAACACCATATTGTCCACGCCATCGTCCTTTTGAGTAACAACAACCATAAAATAAAGCGCTTACAAAAATTGATTAGACATTTTAATCTTTTCTGGTAGCAAACCTACATTAGATTAGTTGTAGGGCTTTGGAATAGGTGTGAAAGATAACTTTCCAAAGCTACAAACAAACATAGTATCTTGTGATAGGGAGAGTTAAATCCACTTACTACTTTTCTTCCTGGGAAG